>JAUZSZ010000171.1:3428070-3444251 GCA_034780575.1 Labeobarbus marequensis
ACAACATTACCCACGTGCTCAAACCAGACACTGACATCTGGTGGCCAACCAGAGTACACCCACCAGATACGTGACAGGCATGTGTACTTCAGTGTATGCTGGTTGTTGTTTTTTTAAGTCATGTTGGAGCTTCGGTGCACGGAATCGCTTGTTTTGGGCTTCTGGGGACACTACCCAGGTAGCCAAAATGATCCGGCCCAATAATGGCCCAAATCCGACAAGGCGGAAGAAATAACTCGGCCCAGATGCGGTTGCCGGACTCTTGTGAATCAAGGGAGTGAATGACGCGCCAGAATCGGCCCGAGTCCGGCTGCCAAAACTGAGCTGACACTGCCGGCATCAGGCCACAATCACGCCAGCATAGATTATACAATTAGCCGGTACTGGCCCGAGTCTGGATTACAAATGGAAATGTATGTGAAATACAAACCAATATTTATTTAATTAATAACAGCAACAAATTTTACCAAAACAACATCAGCTTGTTTGCTATATGGCCTACATGGATAAGAACTGTAATTAATTGGTTCTCTAAAAACTACAAAAAATTTATTAAAGACTTCCTCCAGTCTTTAACAATGTTGTTTCCACAAATATCTCTCTCTCTCTCTCACACACACACACACACACACACACACGTGCAGTTTCCCCCTCAATACCCCCAAGTAAGAATGACACCATATAAATGTAAAAAAAAAAAAGAATTTATTTGAATTTATTGAAAAACTGACATCAACAAATGCATAAAAACACTTCAGAACCTCTAAGAACTCCCAGGACCCCAAATTTATCCTAAAAGAGGGACAGAAAAAAAGGAAAGAGATAAAGAGGGGACATATATTGACACACAGTTAGTCAGATCTCAGTGATCTGTGGTAAAGTTGGAGCATACCTTAAGAAGAATTTCTTTGTTGTAGGACCTGCTCTCTTCTTCCAGGCCATCTGTTTAAACTTCTCAGTTTCTCCATCCGGCACACTGCAGTATTTGCAGAAAAACACATAAATAAATATATATATATGTATGTATGTGTGTCAAGTCAATATTATTTGTATAGCGCTTTTTACGATGCAAATTGTGTCAAAGCAGCTTTACATCAGCTTTACAGTATTTAGACGGGGAAATAGTGTCATTCTCCTCTGGCCAGACAAAATCAGCAGTTTAAATCTAGGGTAAAGCAGAGTCAGATTGTACAAAGGACTTATCTGGTTCCTGAGGTCTTGTCCCAATGGCTGTCTAGGAGACAGGGTCTTCACTGGGGATCATGTAGTAGTCCTGATCTCCGCTGACATTCAGGGCAGTAGAGGTCATCTCTAGGTGCTGATTCACCATCTGATCTTTATACGGACTGGATCCGGGTGGCTACGGTGACCTCAGAATAAGAAAGAAACAGACTAATATTAGCGTAGATATATTTTTAAGATGGAAAAATGCAGTTTTACAAATGACAGAAACATGTTTTTTGAAGGAAAGATTGCTAAAAAAAACAGGAAAAAGTACGCCTAGGTTCCTAGCTGATGACGAAGAATTTACAGTGCAGCCATCAAGTATTAGATACAGATCTAGATTATTACATGCAAAAATTTTGCCTCTGTTTTTTCAGAATTTAGCAGTAAGAAATTGCTAGTCATCCAGTTTTTGGTATCAACTATACATTCTGTTAATTTTGCAAGTTTCATCGGGTTGTGAAGAAATATAGAGCTGAGGATCATCAGCATAACAGTGAAAGCTAACACCATGTTTCCTAATGATATCTCCCAAGGGTAAAATGTAAAGCGTGAGAAGTAAGGGGTGTGCATGTGTGTGTGTGTGTGTCAGTCTGGTATATGTGGCACAAGTTTGCCTAACAATCATCAGAAATTCAGACAACTTTCAATTTTTGCAACATTAAGTTGTAAATTTAATTTAAAACTAATACAGTTTTACAGTTTAAAATGACAAAAAAAGAAAAAGGTCTATAAAAATTTGGGCACCCTGCATGGTCACTACTACTTGACCACTTAAAACACCCTGACTCAAACAGTACAAGAAATTAATCTTAAGATATTATGTCCTAGCCCATCTGATTATAATATCCTAAAAGAAACCATATATTTACACATCTACTCTATAGCAAAATATAACATTCAATTACTTACATGGCACAGGTGAACTCTTTTCAGATGATCTTGACAAATCTGGCAATAAAATACAAAATAAATAAATATACAAAAAAGCAATCACAAGAATATTAGAAGAAGTGTAGCAGGAACATTATTACACTATTCACATAATATGTTGTGTAAATAATCATTTAAAAAATACATAACTTTTAAAAAAAGATCAGACTATGCTTGACTGTTAAATAAATAAATAACTGCTGCATGGCATATTTAATGAACCTAAATAAAATAATAAAATATTGAGAAAATGTTTGACAGTCAGCTTGAAAAAATATAGTTATTGGTCAAAGACTTGTGACAAGTGCTGTGGAGGCTTTGGGGTGCAGCAGCTACTGACACACAAACAAAGGGGAGAAAAAGAAACCAAGATACAGGATGACTGCTAGACGGATCACTTACAACAATCGGATGACTATCTGAAAAAAGAAAGAAAAAAAGAAGAAATATTTTCATTATTGAAAATAATTATAATTTTACTTGAATATGACTTTTATTTGTTCCCTGGTGTATACACATGCATACATGTTTTACTTTTATTGTAATTCTTTGATATTAAAAGCAGTATTATTGTTATTATCATCTTCTCATGAGGCTTGTGTGAGTCTTCTGTCTCTCGCTCGCTCTATCACACACGCTGAGAGAGAGAGAGAGAGGCTGCGCGCGCAGTGTGCGTCAGTGTCTCGCGCGCTCTCAGACAAATCTGTGAGACGACACTTGAAAATATGATTAATGATAACTGTAACATGAATATATAGGCTAAACGAAAGTTACTTCAACCAACATGAATGTGAAACCAAAGGATGTTTTCTCAGTTCTAGCAGATCTGCGCAAATGACGTCATACAGATATAACGGTAATTAACGGTGCCGAAGAGCGGGCCGGAGGAAATAAAGACTGAAAGACTCGTTTATGTGAACAGTAGGCGTGTGGTACATTTAAATGACAGTCCGTCGAGTTTATACTTATGTACACAAAAAATACTTTACCTCAGGACAGCTCTCCGTCAGGCGACGTCCGCTCAGAGTCCGGCTGTGCGCGTGATGTGAGGACCGCGGCTTATATAACCTCTGCTTCTTTCGCGGGCTTTGCACGTGAGGTGTAAAATAGTCAAAATTACATTTACATCTATTTTGTTGATTTTTTAAAATTATTTTTTAATCATATGAGATGTACATTTATGTCATTACCTCATGTTATATTTTCCCTGGCAAAATAAATAAATAAATAACACACACACACACACACACACACACATCTCTCTCTCTCTATACAGTTATTAATATTAACTGATTTCAGATGGCAGCAGATGATCACTTATTTGATCATTCTACCCACTAGCTTAAGTTTTGCTGTGGGACTTTTATTTGGACATAAAATCACTATTATAACACCTGAAATCACATTTTGTAAAAGTATACTACTTCTTACTGATTTATCAGTTTTTGCAGTCACACACAGTCAGAAAGTGTTGGTTTAGGTGAAGAGAACATTTTTAAATTATAAGCAAAGTCCATTTGAGGTCAGCCTAAAAATTTATATATATATATATATATATTATATATATATAAAATTGAATAAATAACTTTGACAAGCAAAATGTTTGACAACTCTGAAGCATTTTGTTTAAAAATATATTTGTAATTTTATAATTCATCCTAATTGATTGATTGTGTGTGTGGTTTAACCTCCATTGTGGGACCAGATATTCACACAAGGAGTAAAACCTGAATTTTTGTCATTTTAGGACTGACACTTGTGGCCCACAGTCGGACTGAAGATGGCTAAATGCGCCGTTTCTCAACCAGAATCGGGCCAGACCCACAGACCCAAAACCTAGCCAAATCTGGCAAGCATTACTGGGCCGGACCTGGCTCACTTCTGGAGAGCCGCATTGGGCCCGATTCCGCTGCCTGGGTAAAGTCAAATCAAGATTAACATCATTGGGATGAAAATCTGACAAAGTAAATTATAGTTTCTCTAATCGGTTAGAATACATGAATACTAACTGATCAAAAAGACACAGAGAAGAAAATACATGTTGAAATATGATAAAATGTTTGACAACATTGCCTTTTTTTTTCAAATTAAAAGTTTTCAAATTAAATGTTGGATAACAATCAAAATGTACGATGGATTTTATTCTTAATATATTTTTTTAGCTAGTAATGATGTAATTTAAAATATTGCACACAACTTCTCACAACATACAGTAACACAAATCATTACTATTGTACTTTATTCCTGAAAATGGGCAAGCAGTACAAACAGTGGCTTGAAATGATGACAATTACAAAAATAGACAACAAGACTAAAAATAATCAATTGCACTGGAAAAGAGACACAATAAAGTGGAAAAATGTGAGCTGTATTCTAACTGTTAATGGGTTCAGAAGTTTTCAATATTTTAGTGAAATAATCCATTGTGTTTATCCTATATAGGCCAAAAGTCACATTTTTAAGGGACTTGGAAATGTTTTGCGTCTTCATACATTTTTATGTTCTATAAAATAAATAAATAATAATAATAATAATAAACATGTTTGGAACAACAAAGATCCCTGATCCCTGTTCCCTTAACACTTTGGTACTGTTCATTTACAACTAATAAAAATGTTAAATTCAGGGTTTCCGCCAGGTCTAGATGAGATGATCTGCCTCCCAAATTACAAGTTGTGGATATTTCTTGTGGAGGTGAAAATGTGTCTGGCAATATCAGCATAGTTTGTAGTTAAACATTTGACAAAGCTTGCATCATTTCATTCTGAATTGTACCGTTATCTCTTTGTTTCCAACAAGGTGCATTGTGTTTAACTGTTACGTGGAGCAGGGGCGCCTGCAGGATTTCTTCCAAGGGTACACAGAGTTTTATTTATTTTATTTTTTTAATTTTTTTATTTATTTTGAGGGGGTGTAGTAATAGTAAAATGATTAAATTTTTTTATAAAAATGTTTGGAGCACGTTTTGTTCATTAAATGAAAGTGTTTTCTTTCTTTCTTTTTAAGTAACGATCGAGCGGCCAGTGGCAGATCATAGCCTTTGTTGGATCAAATTAGCCATCTCAAATCATCATGACTTGCCTAAAATAAAATCTATAGATATAAACAGTTCAAGCATATCACAATGTTAGTTGTTTGAACTATATAAATGTGCGCTAGGTGTATATCTAATCGTTTGTGTGAAGAGTGGAGGCTGAAGTGCGCTTTGCAGAACATGGAGGCGCCAGAGCAGTCACTTGCATTTTTTTCTTGATAGTGAAAACAACTTCAAATACGCCGTAATTTTTGCTCATAAAGGTAAGAGTAATACATCATTCAGAACTGTAAAGGGCCTGCTTTTATTTGTGTGCATTCACAATATCAACAAAACGTGCTTTTATAAAATAAATAGAAAAAGAGAGGATGCGCTTGACGTCTTGTCCTGAACAGGAGCGTTTCACAATGTTGAACCGAAACTCAACGAATTGAGTCATAAATATGATAAATATATCTATAGAAAGCTTTAAATTACTACTTTAAAGCGAAATAATTCCAATCGAAAACAAAAACTCTTTCATTATGTAATCCGTAAAGATGCATTTCTCTCTAAAAGGCACTTCCAACGAGGAGATGGCGAGTCATTTTTCATCACCGTCTAAAATAGCCTATAAAAATAAGGAAAAGCCTAAAACAGGCACGATTATAATTTCTTTTTCTGAAGGGTTTTTTATTTTTTTTAATATATTTTTTTTTTGGCTCTGCTCTGAATACCTTACAATTTAAATAATTTTCTGCAACGCAATTTTGTCTGATATGTGAATTATTTATTAGCCTATTTTTTTAATTCATGCAGCAAATGCTTTAAAAACAGCTTTAAAAATTACTTAATTGCATTCCAGATGATTTTAAAGATCTTTTCACTGTAAGTTTTACGGGTAGCTTGAATGTAAAACATTGTCATGAGTTCGTTGTATTCCCATTTGTAAAACAGACTACAAATTAATTGTTGAAGTCTAACCCGATCTCATGAAAGTGCCTGTAGCACGATTTTCTGTTTCCATTTGGTGTAATGTTTATAAGCAGAAATTGACTTTGGCATGCAAAAGACTGATACGTTCATTATTAATGGCATGGATGGTTCAGTCGACAGAAATACGGGACACACGGGCCTATAATTTACTGCTAAAATGTTTGCGGGGCAAATCTCAGGTCAGTCTGGGCGCTTATTTTGGAGCATCTCTCTGCAACTCAGTCAACAAACTCAACATCTGCATATATGCTAAGAGTTGTGATAAGTTTGGGTTAATTATAATCATCTGATCTGTGGAAAGGTGCACTGTTGAAAACATTTATAACAAATATTGTAACGCCAACGCAAAATATTACATCAATATATTTTTAAATATGCAACCTGTAGCACTCGCTGCGCCACTGGCGCCCTCTGTAGGCATTTTAATAATACATAGGCCTATTGTACTTAGGTTTGTATAGATGTATATTTCTATATGTATTTTAACAGTGTTGTTCAGTGAAACCATATGATTACTCGCTTTTGAAATTTTATTTAAACCAGGTATTATTTCCTCATCGTTACAGGTATTTAAGTCTATTTTTAAAGATTTAAAGTTTAAGCCACTGTTCATTTAAGTCTATCTTTATTACATAAAAAAACAAAAAACAAATCATGAGTAGATTGCTCATTTAACAAAATAATCCTTAGAGGCAGCCCAATTTAATATGTTTCAAAATGCACCTAACAATTATATTAAAATACCGTTTCATCACCTTCTCTTGACCAACATGATATAGACTCATCTCCTGACCTAAAATATTCGCACATTTTAAGGTCGACATGACTCGGCAAACAGGACTATGACTAGGAGCACCATAACAGAGTGTTAAGTAAAATTATTAACATATACCCAGCATATCAAAAGTAAAACCTCAGAATGGCACATATCAGAATAATATTTTAAATAATTAATGAATTTGTGTGCGAATTTGTGTCTGTAAGATGTTATTGTGAAAATACAATTAATTTTCAGCTGTGGTTGGTGTATAATTTGTAGTAAAATAATAATGTAAAACCGAAACTAATTAAATTGAACACTATTTGAGGTATTTGGGTCACGCGTCTGTGGAGGCGACGTCTTATCACGCATCTGTTGAGGCGAACGTATGGCAAGCCATACCAATATCAAATCGCACGCTTTTGACATGTCAGTGTGCAATTAGATGCCCCAGCAGGCATTTATGACCACTTTGGCTTGCTCCTTCTCCTTCTACTGCTAAGTCTTCATCCAGTCACAAAACACTCGCCATAATCCTAGCACTGTCTCCCTCATCTAACACATTCGATTCAACTCATCAGCTCATTAGGAGAGACTGAAATGGGTCAGAAAAGGTAGAGTTGAGAGAAAATCAGGTCACGTTCAGCAGCAGCTCTTAAAGAAATAGAAGCCAGAACAACCTATAACCAGCTGCTGTGATGTCTGTTCATCAAGAACAAAAGAAAAAAGAGGAAATCAATCATTTTTATAGTGTTAAGGATTCATCAGTATTTAGTTTAGAATTTAGTGTTTGATAACTTTGTTATATTTCTGTATATTTCTGATGAGGGGCACAGGTAGATAAATATGACATTTATTATATGTTTTTTTTTTTGTGAAGATTAAGTTCACTTAAATTAGAAGTTATTTTTAAAGTCTAATAAATGTTAAAATTGATAGCTCTTAATTATAATGTAAAGTTGAATGGCTATAGTCAATGGTTAAATATTTGGGGGAAACATTTTTATAGGGAAATCACTATTGTTATCAGTGATACTGGCCTTCAGTCATAAAAATAAAGATGCCATTAAACAAATATTATAAAATATACTGTCTTTATGTTGTTTGTACATTAATTTGAAGATTGAATGTGAAATTATTGCAATATAAAAGTACATTTAAAAACTTTGTTAGGTGGGATTAATCGCAATTAATTTCAGAAAAATGTGTGATTAATTAGTTGTTTTTTTTAATCGATTGACAGCACTTAAACAATACATTGTGCTGCTGGATGCTGTAAATTGGTATTTCTATTCAAATTATTTTACATTTATTAACATACTAATAAACATGCTAATTTGTAGCACAAATGTATTACCATTTACTGCACTTTAAGTGGGTCACACATCAGACGTGAATCGCTGCAGCAAATAAAATAAGCAAAGACACAAGTCTTTCTTTCCAAGAAAAATGAATTCAACGAGCATAGTGTGGAGCTACCTGGTGTCACACTGAAAAAAAACATTACACACTGAGTTTATGAAATGATACCTTAATTTTTGCTTTTCATCAGCTGTTTTCAAAACGAACGGCAGCATTTTATGTTAATTCTTTTCTCTTTTTGCCATAATTGACACAATAACACGAAATGCTCTCATTGTGTCATGGCGACATCATGAGATCTATATGTTAACATGACGTGTATTGACTGGAACTCACTGAGGTTTGAAATGAGACATTTCAACCCGGATGTTCCCACTTCCAACCTTGGCTCAAACGCAACATAAGTACATCAACCAGCAACTCCTATCGCCAGTCAGGTCGTCTCTAAATAGTAGCTTCACCTGCGAGCAATTACAGCTTGAGAGAAGGACCCAGAATGATAGAGACATACAGGAAAGAGTTGCACACAAAACATGTGCTTCCTAACATCAAGTCAAAACAAAAACATGTTATACTATCAAAGAGCACAACCAGAGTTCCTAATTGATGATGAAGACTTGACAGAGCAGCCACCAAGTGGATATTACATGTGGAGGTTTTTGGTCCAATGATTAAAATCTGTTTTAGTAATTTAGTAGGGAATTACTAGTCATCATCCATTTTTTTATATCAACTATTCATTCTATTATTTTTGTGAACTGGTATGTTTCGTCAGGCTTTGAAGAATATAGGGCTGTGTATCATCAGCATAACGGTGAAAACTAATGTTTCATAATGACATTAAACAGTGCCAGTGCGATTCCACTAATGCCAATGTAATTTTCGAGCCTATTCAAAAGAATGTTGTGGGTGATAGTGTCAAATGCAGTTAAGGTCCACTAACACTAATAGAGACATGCAATCATGATTAGATGATAAGAGCAGGTCATTTGTAACTCTGATGAAAGCAGTCTCAGTACTATGATACAGTTTATATCCTGACCGGAAATCCTTGCAGATGACATTTTTCTCTAAGAAGGAACATTGGCCCTGTCCCAAATTGCACATTTCAGACCCGATATACTTCAAACAAATTTTGTTTTCGTTCTTTGTTTGGGAGCAAAAAGAAGTTTGAAAAGGCTGAGTGACAGTATATTGTATTCGAACATTCCAACACCCCCGCGCTGCTGGAGGAAGGGTGTAGATTATTAGACTACGTGTCGCGTCACTCGTGCGTATACCCTAAACACAACAACGATCCCTGTAAACCCGTGAATCATACCCGTTCATTGAGATCGCCCCCAGCGGCGGAATATTGTAATTGAACAAGCGTCTATGGCTTTTACCTGATCTCGGATCAGTTTCATCAATTTGTTGACATTTTTAACGAGACATTTGTATAATTAAAAGGATGAGAAGTAGTTAACAGTCTCTTACTGGCCTCTATATACAAGCTCTCCATAAAACAAACAAAACAAGTCCTGCAAATTAATATAAAATATTTTAAAAACCACATATTATACAGACACTTCATATTTAATGGTGTTCTATTATTTTTATTGCATTTAATGTATTATACTTTCAATAAAACATTTTCAATGGGTTTTTAAAAGCTTTTTTATGCATGTCTGAGTTTTTGTTGCATTTACACACTTTTGACCAGTAGGCGTCACTATTATGTGTTGTTTTGAGCGCTTCGAAACTGAATCATTTTGCCAAGCAATTTGTTCAGTTGATTCGAAGCTAAAAAAATGATAGTTTCTCCCATCACTATCACTAACACAAACATGTTACTTTATTGTATGATTGTTCATCTATTTTATTAAACTGGGTAAATTGCACCTTTTTATATTTTATGTGGTGGCATGATATAATTTTGATAAAAACAAAGGTTAATTATTGTATGTTCTTTTGGCATTTCATTTATTGCATACCTTTCAAGGTCGCTTATAGAAAAAAATGACAGCAGCAGCAGCAGTATGGTGTAAAAACATTTATTTGAAACATGTATTTGCTACTCGCCACCTTATCTCCACTCTTTCCTTTCATTCTTTTCATGGCTTTGGAAAACTTTGGCATCGGATGTTTCTCCATGTCGCTTTTCATTACTCGTGCTTTGTTGCAATTTTTTTTAGGACTGTAATTCTCTGAATCTTTAAAATCGCTCCGTGAGCGAACATACAGGTGCGGATATATTTGTACCAGGTCAGCTTTTCGATGTTTAATGTTATTTTTAGTGATCTCTGACTGACGATGATGGACACCATTAGTGCTGATGTGAATAACAATCAGAGTATTTACATTTAGCTTTAGGTAGCATTTTTAAATTTGCCAAAATGTCAGGTGTTCTGGCTTCCAGTAAACACTGGACTATGGTGACTGCTCTCTCTTTTCCCATTCCGTACAATAGAATCTCTGATAATTATAAGGGTGATAAGTGCTTTCAACAGGTTTCTCAGTGGGTGTGTCATTGAGTGGGGAGGACCTGTTTATTAACAGCTTAGGTGGCTGACATTGTGTCCCTGTATGCTGCTTTGTTAAAAAAGAAAAAAAAAAAGAGAAAAAGGTTTACAGCAACAATTATATAGGTAAAACACAAAAACCTGTAGAAATGCAATATTTATGAAATCAACACAGGCCCTATTGGGTAAGTAGCCTAACCGTTCTGTCAGCTAATATAAAATTTCACAGTAGCTTCAGGCTGTCTGTTCATCCTTATTGTTGGGCCCTAGAAACAACACCTTAAGTGGAGAGAGTTGATCCTGATCTGAGATATTCTGTAAATTGTGATTTGATCGTGCTTTATTCTATCTGTTTCATCTGGTTTTGTTTGTACTTCAGCTGTTACAATTTGTTGTTGACTTTGTGAAAGGTCAACGCATCCTATCTGTCAACTGCTTATTTGATAGTACTATTTAAAGTAGCCCAGATTATCTTCCTCCAGAACTGTATCCATGTGAGCAGTACACAAATGCTGTTCCTATTTAGCGTATTCTCAGTTCTTTAAACAAATGAAGCTGTGATACCTGGAATTGTTGCCCATGTTTCTCTGTGACAGTGTGCTCAATAGTGATACCACTATTGTTACATCAAGAGTGATACCATTGATCTGATCAATGTTTTCCCTGCTCCTCACTTTCTGTGCAACAGGCCCTCAGTGACTTTATGCTCATGCAAAAAAATAAAATAAAATAAACAAAAAAACCACATACATACTGTACCTCTTTTCTTCCATAAAGGAAAGCAGGTTGGTTTTTGATTCTTCTCAGTTTTTCAGTCAATTCTTATGTTGTTCTCTCCTCTTCAGGCATATGAGAGGAGGTTTCCCACCTGTCATTTGATCCCCATGTTTGTGGACAGTGATGTGATCAGTGAGGAGGCCAGTGAGGATCAATCTTTTCATAGGATTGAGAGGAGGTGTAAACTTGACGTGGATGCACCACGACTCCTCAAACGGGTAAAATGGAATGGAAGTCTTGTGATATAAGATGTGAATAAGCTTTATTAAATTTTCAGCTTTTATTTGTAATAAAATGATAAATCCTGTATTTGTGTGTAGATTGCAGGTGTGGATTATGTCTACTTCATTCAGAAGAACTCTCTGAACCACAGAGAAAGAACTCTTCATATTGAATCTCACAATGAAACCTTCTCCAACAGAGTCATCATTCATGAACTCTGCTGTTACTCGGTGAGAAACAAACCCCTCACATCTCAGAGGTGCTGTTAAGTATGTAATTAGCAACTTCAATTTGGTTGTATAATATGATTAGACACCAGCATAATATTGGTACCAGTCTCTGGTGCCTCTGTATCGGTAAATAATGTATTTATTAGGCAACAAATAAAATGGCAAAGGAGAGAAATACAGTTAGTATACTGTTATAGAATAACAGTTAAAACTATTACGATGTAAATGGCTGAAATCTGTATAAAAAAGGGAATAAGCGCTCAGAAGGGAAGTGATGACAGTATTTGGGCCACTAGAGATGCCACACTTCTTAATATAATATTGAACAATATTATGACATCCACGGTTCAGTATGCTTGTTTTTTTTTTTCTTTTTTCTTGTTCTTTTTCCTTTTGCTTTTGTGTTTCAATAATTTCAGTGCATTTATTTCTCTCTGAATTGGCTGTTTTTGTCTGCCTGTGAGTCTCTGGCTCTGTTTTTGTGTGCCCTTGAGTCTGTGCCCTGAGATGAGGAAACGCTTCCATGCTTATGACATGCATTTGAAAAAGCAACACAGACCAAACATCTTTCCTTGTAACGACCTACATTTACATTTTAGCAGACACTTCATTTAGCAGACATTTTTTCCAAAGCAACTTACAAATGATGACAGTAGAAGCAATCAAACCAACAGCAACATAATGTTAGTGCTGTGACAAGTCCGTTAGTCTAACGCAGTACACGTAGATGATAATAAATAAAAAGAAAACAAATAGAATAGAAATAAAGAGAACGATAGTTTTAGAGGATCAAGTGTTTTTAATAAATAAAAACAAAAAAAATAAATATGGCCTAATGGATATTTAACGGAAGGTCGTGGGTTCGTGTCTCAGGTCCAGCAGGGATTGTAGGTGGGGAGAGTGAATAACCAGTGCTCTCTCCACCTTCAATACCACGACTGAGGTGAGACCCTTGAGCAAGGCACCGAACCCCCAAACTGCTCCCCGGGCGCCGCAGCATTGGCTGCCCACTGCTCCGGGTTTATGTTCACTACTGTGTGCATGCACATGGATGGGTTAAATGCAGAGCACAAATTCCGAGTATGGGTCATCATACTTGGCCACACACCACTTCCCCCTCTTATTTTAATAAATAAAAAGAAAACAAGTAGATAAAGTAGAAATGAGAGTGCTTGTTTTAGAGGGTCAAGTGTAGATGGACGAGATGTGTTTTTAGTCATTTCTTAAAGATAGTTGCTCGGATCAAATTGGGCAGGTCATTCCACCAGCAGGGAACAGTTAAGGTAAAAGTATCTCACTGTGGGGGGAAAAAAATCACACTGTGAAAGTGATTTTTTTCCTCTTTGGGATGGCACGATAATGCACCGTTCACTTGCAGAATGCAAGCTTCTGGAGGGCACAAGTGTGAAGTAGTGATTTTTGGTAAAAGGGGTGCAGAGCCAGTGGTTGTTTTGTAGGCAAACATCAGTGGCTTAAATTTTATGCAAGAGGCTATTGGTAGCCAGTGCAAACTGATGAACAGAGGTGTGACATGCTCTTTTCGGCTCATTAAAGACTACTCTAGCTTCCATATTCTGTATTATTTGGAGAGGTTTGATAGAACTGGCTGGAAGACCTGCCAAGAGAGTGTTGTAAGAGCTTGAACAAGGAGTTGTTTAGCATGTTTCGATTAAAAGGGCCTGGTCTTCCTAATGTTGTATTAGGCAAATCTGCATGTCCACGCAGTTCTAACAATGTGGTGTGAGTAGGTGGGATCTACAGGAAATGGTCAAAGCAACATAGTAAGTGTATATGCTTACACTCGAAGCAGTGCTGCGCAGACCGATCAGTGTATGACATCAAAGTATAAGAGAGCTATAGAGAGCAGATGACTCCTTATGCTTTCGAATCACTCTCGCAGTACTTTGTTATACATCGATTGGTCTGCGCAGTGCTGCTTCAGGTCAAACACAGTATGTACGCATATTTGCACCACTATTGGTCGATTATGTACAATCCCTGAATGTTATTGATCAAATTACTTTTCAGTCATTACCTTCACAAAGATTAATGTGCCCGAATCCAACCTTGATGAAACACCCCTTATATCATCACAGTTCCTCCACCAGATTTCACAGTGGTTGCGAGACACTGTGGCTTGTAGGCCTCTCTCTGTCTAGATGACCAGGGGCCTCATTTATAAAACGTGCGTATGCTCAGATTTGATCTTAGAGTGTGCACACGCTGAAATCCACATCAACGCTCATATTTGTAAAAACGGTCTTTGACGTGGAAAAGTGCTTAGCGTCACATCAGAGTCTGAGCAGACGTACACACTTTTTCTTGTCTGAGTAATGCATGTTTTTGGAAATGTAAGCTGTTCTTGCAGCTCGCTGTTCTAAATTAAATAGTTTGGATGATGACTGTGATCTTTTACGTTAATGAGTTTAATTAGGAGTTGTTTGCAAGGAAGAGAGCTGAAACCATTCATTGTGCACAAGTTCGTAATCATTTGTGATTCATAGATTTCACATCTGAAAGAGATGTGTACATGCGTTTCCTGCACGTACAATCATTCTATGAATCACACGTACGCATATTTGAAAAATGATCCTAAGATAAAATTTAGGATGGTTTCTGCACAACATTTTATAAATGAGGCCCCAGGTGTTGGGCAAAGCTGAAAATTGGACTCATTAGAGAAGGTCCAATCTTTATGGTCTTTTGCAAACCTCAGCCTGGCTCTCCTTTGCTTCTCATTGATGAAGGGCTTTATTTTAGCTTTGGATGACTTCAGCCTTGTCTGTGCCTGACAAGCCATACTCTGCTGTATATGAATTATGAAAAGCTCTAGGCCAGGGGTTCTCAACCGGGGGCCGTGTCCCACTTGCAGGCCTTAGTGATCCTCCGGGGGGCCATGAGATAACCTGAATATATTGATATAAATCACTAATATTATGATTAATACATTTAATTAAAAATAACAAAGTTGCTCCTCCTTTGTAATGTATTATGATCGTTTCAGAGCAGCCCAAACTGTTTCTCATCACACTGTATGAAATACAGACTGAACGGCGGCTCAACACCCAGCCTCTGCGTGAGGTCGAATAAAACAAACCAGTGTTGCACTAAAAATTATTACAGTGACCTACAGGAGTTGTTAGGTGCACATGAATCTGGTATTATTGATGTGCAAACAAACCTAAAAGCAGGTCAGCGTCATCAGTGAACAGTTCCTCTGTCAGAACAAGCGATCATGTCTATGTTTGGAACATCTGATGCCCATTTGTACATAAACTCCACTGTTCTAAGTTCTAAACTTCTCCAAAACACACTTCTATGGTGAGCATCTGTTATAAAACACTCACAGTACATTAATTTTGACAACTACACAAATATATTGTACTGTGTTTTTGCAGAAAAATTATGTTATAGTTAACAGTGCGACAAGAGCATTTTAGTCTATCTTTGTACGACAGATTTTCAGGATAGGAGATGGACTAAAAATGAACTCCCAAAACTTACTGCCAGATTCTGGAAGATAAATTTTTCAAACAGTGGTACAAGAGGATGTGGTGCTGGTCCTTCAAGAGTCACTCTCAACTTAACTGTCTATAAAGCCTATAAAAAAAATCAGTTTTCATATATTTTTATAATGTATATTTCACAACACTTCAGCATGTTATTCTTATTAAGTGAGGGTAATTTTTTAAAGGATTTTTTTACGCAAGCAAAGTCTCTGAAAATCTGACACCTTGTTCTTCTGGAGACTCCAGGTAGGTTGCAGTTTTGGAAAATGGTAGTGCTGGAGTCTAAATGGTTCCTGATGGTTTCACACCTAATTCTTCATCTTAATTCTTTAGCAGTTAGCATTTGTCTTTTCTTCTCCGCCGTTTATTTATTTATTTTTTTCCTTCTCTAGCTGTGCTGACCCAATGAGCATTTTGCTGTCCAATGGTCATGCCTTAACTTTGCAGTTTCTGTATTGCATTAGTTTTGAATATTTCTCTTGGGCATTTAATAATTTTTGACTTTTCAGTCTGAGTTAAATCTCTTTTTTTGGCTCATTTTATCTGTAAAGGAAATTAATATAAGAATTTTCAATTCTAGCCTTCATGGACAATTATATATCTCTTATAAATGATTAAATACAAAATTAATGGTAGTTATTAAGATTGATGTTG
>JAUZSZ010000171.1:3517151-3529548 GCA_034780575.1 Labeobarbus marequensis
TGTCGACGGCTCCCGATGCACGGACATCGCGAGCCCACTGCAGTGTCCTCTTAAACTTGTTTATCTGAACGTGTTTCAGCCTTTGAAGTTAAAGCACACCAGCGACTGATCATAAAACATGTAGAAGAACATAGTGCAAAGCTGCCCTCCACATTTGAAAGGAGAAAAACATACAATAAACTAGTTAATTTCCATGTTTTTACAGCCTTATAAATCAAAACAATCCAGCGATGGAACACAGAACATATAGAAGAACATAATAAAATGAGTGCTTATGAGATTTTTTTTCTCTAACTGCAGAGCAAAGCGCAGCTCAGAGTTCACGCTCCAGACCGCTTTTATCATCATTTTTAGTAGACAAACAAAGACATGATTCATTCAAAACATATGATATTTAAACATTTCAGTTTATAGAGCTAACACATAAAACAGAATTAGAAAATGAAGCAAAGCAAAAAACAAAAAACAAAGCCAAAAAAAAACTACAAAAACAACAACAAAAAAAAAAACGAGGTTGCAGTCCTGTTACATTTTAGCTCGTAACTTCAAGAAACATGCATAGACCTTGAAAAACTGCACATCATTATTTTCAGAAAATTCTCCCAATTCAAAAGAGACCAAACTGACCATATCCCGACGATCAGATCGAAAGATTTGGTTCATAGTGCTGTCACACTTTATACCAGACAGGCGAAGTCAGGCGCTGTAAGGAAAAACAGCTCCATGCTTCACGTTGCGTTTTTATTCATTACTACACGAAACTTGCATAGATTATTTCGCATCCAGCTAGTCAACTCTATTGAAGCTGTTGTCATAGCCTAGTAGCAGCGGGGCAGCTCAAGAACGCCGGGCACACAAGTACTCTGGCTCTTTTGCCCCAAAATGCACAGGCCAAGCTGTCATCAAAGTTCGTTTTCGATCTTTAGCTTCTAGTTAAGTTGACTTGAGAAAGCCAACTTACTGAAATCCTATTTAAACTTATTATTAAGTTAGCTTAACTTTATATGTCTTAGATGTAAATATAATGTTTACACCTAATTTTCTTCTTTGTTTGTAGTTTTACCAGTGAAAATAACCAGTAAAGTAACCAAGGTCACAAGACTGCTTTCTGGAGTTTTCTTTGTTCGCTATCTGTTAACCCTTTGCTTAAGTAACTCATTGGTGAGTCACAGAATAGTAAAAGGACATTGACACAGTGGGTGAAGACAACGGAATCACACTGCCATTGTTACATTGCATCATACAGTTCATCAGAAGCTAGTGAAGTATGGAGTCACAAAGTGAGGGGAAAGATGCGTCCCAAGCCTTTGAAATTAGATCACAAGCTTCTAGTTCAAAGTCATCTCGAAGATCAAGTAGGTCATCGGCCAGTGTGGCAGCGACTCGGGCAAGAGCTAAAGCAGAAGCAGCGAGAGCTAAAGCATCATATGCGGAAAAGGAGGCAGCTATGATGAAGAAGAAAGCAGAGGTGGAAGCAGATCTGTTTGTGCTACAATCTCAAAAAGAAGCTACTGCAGCATCTGCCGAAGCAGCGATTTATGAAGCAGCAACCGACATTGAGGAGGGAAATATAGACGAATTGGTTAGTGAGACACACTCAGTTCGAACCCAGCGTACCAAGGAGTATGTTCAGAAGCAAGCAATTGAACAACATCAGCAGCAGCAGTTTTTTGGTATTTCAATTCCACAGTCGCCCTTTAGAAGTGCTGAACCCATTCAGCATGAGGCTATAGGAACTTCTCGTCGTGACTACCCATCATATGGAATGGAGGAGTTAAAAATTAAACAGGAAACAATGGGTAACCAGAAAGATGAAGTTCATGGATGCCGCTCTGCTTTCGAAGCATCTCCTACTCCCAGCATTGGAGCTCCCATGGTTAGTATGCCATACACGTCTGATTTAGCTAACTACATGGTGAGAAAAGAAATGGTAAGTTCTGGTCTCATGAAGTTCGATGATTGTCCTGAGAACTACTGGGCCTGGAAATCCTCTTTTCAAGATGTGACAAAGGACCTTGGTTTAACCGCCAGAGAAGAGCTTGATCTTCTCACAGAATGGCTCGGCCCAGAGTCATCTATGCAAGCCAAACGGATCAGATCGGTTCATGCGCACTATCCTATAGCAGGTGTCCGTATGCTTTGGCAGCGATTGGAGGAGTGTTACGGGAGCCCAGAAGTAATTGAGAATGCACTGTTAAGGAAACTGGAAGAGTTTCCAAGGATTTCTAACAGGGATGGACAGAGACTCAGGGAGCTAGGAGACATGCTTTTGGAATTGGAATCAGCAAAGACAGGTGGACATTTACCTGGGTTGGCAATTCTTGACACAGCTAGGGGAGTCAATCCCATAATGGAGAAACTTCCCTTTAACCTGCAAGAAAGATGGATCACTCATGGAGCCAAGTATAAGGAGGATCATCATGTCTCTTTCCCACCATTTGGCTTCTTTGTGCGATTTGTTTGTGACCAAGCAAGAATAAGAAATGGTCACAGTTTTTCTTTGTCCATGCAGAGTCATCTTATACAGGGGAAATTTTCACAGCTTAGCACCAAAATACCCGTGTCAGTGAGGAAAACTGAGGTGCTATCCACTGTTTCAAATTCTAAAGCCAAGCAACTCCCTGAACAGAAGATTCTGGATTCTAGTAAGCAATGTCCAATTCACAACAAGCCGCATCCATTGTCGAAATGCTGTGGATTTAGAGTAAAGTCCCTGGATGAAAGAAAAACATACCTCAAAGATCTGTCTATCTGCTTCAGGTGTTGCGGTTCCAATAAACACATGGCAAAAGAGTGTCAGGCAGCTGTTAAATGTCGAGAGTGTAACAGTGAGCGCCATGTTCCTTCAATGCACCCAGGGCCAGCTCCATGGGCTGAGGGAGCTCCTGTGACAGAGCAAGAGCAAGGCGGGGAGTCCAAAGGAGACATATCATCCGAAGTTACCTCCAAGTGCACAGAAATTTGTGGTAAAGCTCCTAGACCTAAATCGTGCTCGAAAATCTGTTTGGTTGACGTTTTTCCATCTGATTGTCCTGAACAAGCTGAGAGAATGTATGTTGTTCTGGATGACCAAAGTAACCGGTCCTTAGCAAAGTCTGCCTTTTTTAAGCTGTTTGGTATCAGTGGAGATTTGTTCCATTATACTTTACGCACATGTGCAGGAACAGCAAAGGCAATAGGAAGAAGAGCAGACAATTTCATTGTTAGGTCACTTGATGGGCAAACCCAGGCGTCACTACCTACGCTCTTAGAATGTAATATGTTGCCTGAAGATCGAGACGAAATACCAACACCTGAAATAGCAAGGTACTTCTCTCATCTCAAGCCAGTGGCTGACAAGTTACCACCCTTTGATGCAAGCGCTCCCATTCTTCTCCTTTTAGGTAGGGACATTCTAAGCGTCCATAAGGTTCGAGAACAATATAATGGACCTGGAAACATGCCATATGCTCAGCGTCTGGATTTAGGCTGGGTCATCGTGGGAGAAGTATGTATGGGAGGAGTACACAAGTCTGAGACGGCAAATGTTTTCAGGACAAACATACTGCAAAATGGACGCACTTCCTTTTTCCCATCCTGTTCTAAAGGAATTCAGGTCAAAGAACAGTTTGGCACTCCCATTCGTCAATACCAGTCCACTGTACCTTGCTATCCAGTCACAAGCTCTTGTACAGATCACCTTGGAGACAATTTGTTTCAAAAGACTCCCAGTGATGATAAACTTTCCCTGTCTGTTGAAGATGGCATCTTCCTTGATATTATGAACAGAGAAATGTACATGGATGAGTCAAACCACTGGGTAGCGCCTTTGCCATTCCGTCTACCTCACCATCCATTGCCGAACAACCGAGACCAAGCACTGAAGCGTCTTAATGTTCTACAACGTACCTTACAAAGAAAACCTGAGATGGCCAAACACTTTGTGGAGTTTATGCAAAACATGTTCACCAACAAACATGCAGAGTTAGCTCCACCATTGCAGTCTGATGAAGAGTGCTGGTATTTACCAATATTTGGTGTATACCACCCCATGAAACCTAGGAAGATTACGGTCGTCTTCGATTCTAGTGCTCAGTGTGAAGGAATCTCTTTGAACGACACTCTTCTTAGTGGACCAGATCTAAACAACAGGCTACTTGGAGTCCTGATGCGTTTCCGTAAGGAACAAGTTGCAGTCACAGCAGACGTAGAACAAATGTTCTACTGCTTCAAGGTCAGAGAAGATCACCAAAACTTTCTGAGGTTCTTGTGGTTTAAGGATAACAATCTGTCCAAAGAAATCACAGAGTACAGAATGACAGTACATGTTTTTGGGAACAGTCCATCTCCAGCTGTGGCAATTTTCGGGATAAGACGGGCAGTGGAATTTGGAGAAGAGGAATATGGTAGAGAAGCGAAACAGTTTGTCCATAGAAATTTTTATGTGGACGACGGCCTGATCTCTGTTTCCAGCGCAGCCGAGGCCATCAGTCTCCTGAAAAACACCAAGAACATGTTGGTTGAATCAAACATCAAACTTCATAAGATCTCTTCAAATAACCATCAAGTCATGGAAGCATTCTCTATATCTGATAGGGCAAATGACCTGAAGGATTTGGATTTAAGTGTCAATCTTCTACCTCTCCAACGAAGCTTGGGGGTGAGCTGGAGTTTAGAGACTGATTGTTTCACGTTCCAAGTATCTCCAGATGTTAGACCATTCACTCGACGGGGCATACTTTCAACAGTTAACAGTCTCTACGATCCTTTGGGATTTGTTGCTCCTGTTACCATGCAGGGTAAGGCCTTAGTAAGGGAGCTGTCTTCAGACCAGTTTGACTGGGACACACCACTCCCACCGGATAAGGAGGCCCAATGGAAGGCATGGACAGATTCTTTAACCGATCTCAGAGAAGTCCAGATTCGCAGACCCTATGTACCAGTCTCTATGTCCTGTGCTTCCAAGAAAGAGGTGATCGTTTTTTTCTGATGCTTCCACAGTGGTCATAGCAGCGGTTGCCTATCTCAGAGTTGTCACTATGGATTGTCAGTGTCATGTTGGTTTCATCATGGCTAAATCGAAGTTGGCACCATATCCGGCTCACACAGTGCCACGGCTAGAGCTGTGTGCAGCAGTTCTAGCTGTTGAGCTAGCAGAACTGATTACAGAAGAGTTGGATCTAGAATTGACTGCAGTAAAATTCTACACTGATAGTAAAATTGTGCTAGGGTACATCCACAATACATCTCGGCGATTCTATGTGTATGTTGCAAACCGAGTGGCACAAATCAGAAGTTCCACCAAACCAGAGCAGTGGTATCATGTTGGTTCGGACCTGAACCCAGCAGATCTCGGTACTAGATTCATTCCAGCAACCATCCTTCCTCACACTAATTGGTTTTCTGGTCCAGAATTCCTACAACAGCCTTTTCTTGGCGAAACGGCTAAGGATGAACCGTTTGAGCTCCTAGAGCCAGGAAAGGATCAGGAGATCCGTCCTCAAGTGGCAACGTTGGTCACTAATGTGATAGAACAGTCTCTAGGATCACACCGATTTGAGCATTTCTCTGAGTGGAGATCCCTTGTAAGAAGCATAGCTAAGCTTGTCCATGTTGCAAAATCACTTTCTGGAAATAGACTTACAGGGGATTGCAAAGGCTGGCACTGGTGCCAAAAAAGTCTCCAGTCTGAGCTCACACAAGCAAAAACTATTATCATACGGTGTGTGCAGGAAGAACACTATAAAGATGAACTCAAATGCTTGAGAAAGGGAGAAGAAATCTCACAACGTAGCCCTTTGAAGAAACTAGCTCCCTTTGTAGATGGAGAAGGACTGATTAGAGTTGGTGGTCGCTTGCAGTCAGCGGAACTGTCAGAACAGGAGAAACACCTGTTAATAATCCCAGCAAGACAACATGTAGCAACATTATTGGTCAGATACTACCATAATCAGGTGGCACACCAAGGACGACATCTGACCGCTGGAGCACTACGATCAGCAGGTCTTTGGATTGTAAAAGGAACAAAGCTAATTAACAGTGTGATTCATCAGTGTGTTACCTGCAGGAAGTTAAGAGGAAGACTCGAAGAACAAAGAATGTCAGACCTACCCACGGATAGAGTGACAGTAGATCCACCATTCACTCACGTGGGCCTAAATATGTTTGGGCCATGGAGCATAACATCACGCCGTACCAGAGGGGGAAGTGCTGACAGCAAAAGATGGGTTGTCATTTTCTCCTGCTTAAGTACAAGAGCTGTCCATCTGAAGGTCAACGAGTCCATGTCAACTTCCAGCTTCATTAATGCCCTCAGACGGTTCCTGGCGGTTCGTGGACCGGTTAGACACTTTAGGTCCAACAGAGGAACAAATTTCATTGGAGCATGTCGAGAACTGAACATCAATACTGATGATCCAGAGTTCAAGGGGTACTTGCAGGAACAAGGTTGTACATGGTCATTTAACGCTCCTCACTCTTCCCATATGGGAGGAGCTTGGGAAAGGATGATCAACACTGCACGACGCATTCTTGATGCACTGTTGCTAAAAACCAGTCCTTCCCATCTTACCCATGAAGTCTTGACTACTCTCATGTCTGAAGTCATGGCTATAATGAATGCTAGACCTTTACTTCCTATGTCTTCTGATCCCGACACATTGGAAGTTCTGTCTCCTTCAATGTTACTCACACAAAAAGCTAGTACTCTACCGGCACCTCTTGGAGACTTTGACATGAAGGACCTCTACAAGAAAGAATGGAGACAGGTTCAGTGTCTGGCTGATGCTTTCTGGAAGGCATGGAAGAGAGACTATCTTGCAACATTGCAAGTACGGAGAAAGTGGACGGAGGAAAAAACGAAACCTTCAAGAAGGAGATGTCGTCTTGCTTAAAGACTCTAATGTGAAACGCAATGAGTGGCCTGTTGGGCTTATTGTGAAAACCATACCCAGCAGTGATAATAGAGTGAGGAAGGTAGAGGTAAAGATAATTAAAGAAGGATCTGCGAAAGTATATCTGAGGCCCATCTCAGAGGTGGTACTACTCCTGCCTGGAAAATCATAGAAGGTTTAATAGTGGTATAAAAGTTATTATACCAGGCGGGGAGTGTGCTGTTACATATATCCTTTGTGTTTTTGACCCGCCACCTACTGGACATTTAAGGTACTACTCGTGACATGTTTAAGTTTCACTTTCGTTTTCTCTCAGTGAAGATCGTCTAAAACAATTTGCAGGCGATGTACTTTGAGTGGGTGATTTCTTCGTTTGAGCCTTGGACATATATGTCCGTAAGTGCCATATTTGTGTTGGAACATTCTGAGGTCCATAAGGAGTTGTTTGATTGTTGAAATAATTGATTGACACTGCATTTATTGTGCGAAAACGAATTGCTTTAATTAATGCTTCATGCTAACAGTTTAAGGGAACGTTAGGTTCTCTGTTTAACACAAAATGCATATATTTATAGTATATACAAAGCTAAAGTAATGTTGTGAAGAAACTATGTACATTGCATTGTTTAACTTTATATGTCTTAGATGTAAATATAATGTTTACACCTAATTTTCTTCTTTGTTTGCAGTTTTACAGTGAAAATAACCAGTAAAGTCACCAAAGTCACAAGACTGCTTTCTGGAGTTTTCTTTGTTCGCTATCTGTTAACCCTTTGCTTAAGTAACGCATTGGTGAGAGCAGAATAGGGGCTGATTTATTGACGTTAAAATACGTCAAATGAAATGTAATATTTAAATGGAATCAAAATGTACTGCGTGTTAGCTTGCTTTTGGCCAAGAGCATCTTCTAAGTAATCCACGTCATACTAACAAGAAACTAACCTGTGGTCAGAAACATAGTTGTGAGTGAGAGCTATAGTTCCAGCCACACAACTTTGCAAAGCTGTTTGCTAATGTTTGTTGGAACTATGGTTTTGGGAAACGGCAAACCATTGCCATGTCTTATTAACAATGAAACTTGCGACCATATTTGGATATCAGTGCTTTTGGGAAATGCACCCCAGTTTTGTAATAACATGAGGATGAATAAAAGATTACAGAATTTTCATTCATAAAAATTGTTAATGAAATCACTAATGCTTCTTTAAGAAATACAGCAAAATGGAAACAGAGCATATGACAACAGCTGATGACAGACAGGGCAAATTCACTTTAATCCCACGGCACACGTGTCTGTGATGCCCACCACATGACATGTGAGCTCCACAGAAGAGCTGACATTCCACAACCACAAACACACCAAAATAGACAACGATCACCTTACGTCCTGCCTTCCTTCCCCCTAAAGCTTGTCACGAGAGCTGCCTGCCTTGCTTTGGCCTAAAGAGAAAACAAGAAACAAACATAAACATATGTATGTATATATATTTAAGTTTCCATTATCATTTCAGCCCAAAGGGAAAGTAGATATATATATATATTGCAGCTATGGTGGCAATACAAACCAATGTGATTATTGTGATGATTTTAATGTGTTTCTTTTTTTTCAGCCTTTAAGCCATTACACTAGTTTAGACTTGGGTAAACTACAGCCAGCTGGCTGGATTTGGCCCTCCATGTGGTTTAATCCAGCCCTTGGATCATTTATCCTGAAAATGTTTGTTTTTTCTCCTTTCAATAGCTCCATTATATTGCAATATGACCTAATGAGCCTCCACAGATCCCAGAAGATCCAAACCACCCAGTCAGAGCATTAAACTTGTACAATTTGGAATTAGTCAGCCCAATATTATAATCTGGCAGCCATACACTTGTCCCTTCTTTCCACCTGCCAATGAAAATTATCGATTTCCAGTATGATCCTCTACTTAAAGAAATGTTGAGTACAACCCCTGTGTATTGTACTTAACAGCTTTTGCTGTCTGGAGCTTCTCAATAAATGCAGATGTGACATAGCCTGATCCTAAAGCAGAAGGAGATGGACGCAAATTTTTGAATGTCAATCCACAAATACAACTTTCACCATTAATCACACAGTGTGCATTTATTTAGGCAACATAGTCTTTTTCTCCATTTCGGTCATCTGATGGAGTTTGGGGTCTTTGTCACTCTTGTATTGCTTAGTTGGGGTTTAAAAGACACTTAACAATCAGCAATACGCAGACAGAATTGCGGAATCCAGTCATAAAAAATGGAATTTACTGTACAACACGGAATGTCACAGAATTTGCCAAATTTTGGATGGATACCTCAAAAGTAGGTCAGTACACGTAAATCAAAACACGATATGAACTAGTGTCTGTGAATATTATGCGACAAAAATACAATTTAAATAACTGTATTTAAATGTAAATTTACAGAAAAATTTAAATACTTAACAGTATTTCTGAAAAAAAAAAATCATAATATTAATTAATTAGAGATGCTTTTGATCATTAATATTTAAAGAAACCAGTAAAATGGACTACAGAAAATTAATAGAAAAAAAAAATAGAATTTGGTAAAAAAAATAAAACTGAATTTGAGAAAACAAAACATTTCATAGTGCCTTAATGTAATTATTGTGAAACTTTTAATAAATTGCTGTTTAATTTTGTAAGCTTCATGATTTCAATTAATTAGACATGCTTTTTGATGAATAACATTTAATTTAACCATTAAAACAGAGTCTAGAAAAATTAAATCTGAAAAAAAGAATTTGGGAAAAAATAAAATGGATTCCATAGGGCCTTGACTGCACTGACACTATCAGATGAGAAAAAAACCTGAATTGAATTGGGCTGCTTTATAGCTGAATCAGATTTGTTTCAGAAATGATTTGTTGACATTGTTATTGGGCTGAATCAATATTGAACTGACAAAAACAATGACACTGTTGCTTTGTGTAGCTGCTTATACAGTAGAACTTTTATTTTTTGAACATCTGCAAGACTCAGTGATAAACTTCAATAAATCCAAACATATATCCACTGGTCGGCTCTACTTAAAATGGTCATCTTAAACTCTGTGCGTGAGAATCAAAAATCAATTTGTTGCGAGTCTTGTGTAAATGCAGTTATTCTGTCTATTTACAGCATTAAATCAAAAATATCCATGAACTGTTTTCAAAGCTATATAAATCTATAATAAAACATTGTCCATTTTTGTCCATTTTAAGAATTTTCATAAATGTAGAGAGCATGTTAATTAAAAACTCACCAGAGAAGGTAAAACAAACCATTTATAATCCCCCCTTTTCAAGGTTTTCTAATACCTCTTTGCAGAGCAATACTTCAGGTGATGGCTGAATGATCCCATCAGTCACACACACACTTCAGAAAACTGTGCATCATGTGCATCATGTATTAGAACGGGTACACAACTGTTTCTGGGCCCGAAGTGTACAAAAACCAATCAAGGCAGAACATTACATTTATGAGGGAAGTATACTGTTTGGCCAAAGTACTATTTAAAGCCCAATGTGGCCCTTGTGCCAAAATCTTTAGCCAGCTCTGGGCTAATTACATGATCCTTCCACGATCCTGCCTCATGAGAACAACAACATTACAACAGAGATGTTTTCATAGCGTCTCTCTCATTTAGACTTCTCTAGCTAGAACTGCATTCATATGATTTGTTTCTGTTGAAACTGTCCGTGTCAGTTTGTTTCTTTTAAAGGGTTCTTGAGGGCCGATAAGGCTGAAGACCTGCTGGATGAGAAAGTAGACTAACTTACAAAGGTTTAAGAGGAACAAGTGACTAAATATTCTACCATGTGATCATTTAGCAAAATCTGCCTTTTTATTTATTATATTATTTATTGCATGCATTTAACATTATTAATCAAATTTGCTGCAATGCCTGTTCAGTTAAAATGATCCTGGTTGGGTTCCTCTGGGGGGAAAAAAACAAACAACACCTTTAAATGCCAAGACATATACTGAATATTGGACTATGTATTTTTGAGCAACATTGCCCAGCCCTAAAGGAAGCTAACGCTAACAGCTCGAACGTGTTTGTGTGATGCATCTGCTCAGTGACTTTACAGAAATGACCGTAGAAGTCATTATGTTGCCCGCTCTCCTTTCCCATTCATCCATCTTTCTCTTTGCCCTTCTCTGTCCTCTGTCTTTTGCTGTCCTTCAGTGCTTGAAGGCCGTCCAGCGCACTGGCACACGTTTTTGGCTCACATAGCATGTTTGCTCAAGCCCCTTATCCCCGTTCCCCCTCTCTACCCTCTCTGCCTTTGTTTTTCACACAACTTATTTAGATCAGCTTAGGAAAAGCTTAAATGAACACTCTTAGGAATAGTTCACCCCGAAATGAATATTCTGCCATTATTTACTCAGACTCATGTTGTACCAAAACTGCTGTGAATGTTTACGAGTCAAGCAGAGTGTTTATGGCATCTTGTCCCATACAATAAAAATCAATGGGGGGACTGACAAGATTCCCACCACAAATGTACTGTTCAAGTATCATAAAGTTGTCCATATTATTTCTAATATTCAGTGTCGTCAGGAGCCACAAGCTTTGTGTGAGGAACATTCTGCTCCACTGCTGCTCTCAAATCAAATTCATATTTGCATTCTGATATAAAATGCCAGGTCTGATATCAATGAACCACACCTGTTGCAACCGATTTGTTGCATAGGAGATTTGAGACTGTCTGTGAAGGGCAAGATTATCAACCAAGAACAACAGCATCAGTTTGGGTCTGTTCAATAATTGTTCTTACTGTCCTTTCTGGAGCTCAACAGCAGAGGCAGAAAATCAAATCAGGACTTGAGCAGCATGTAAGTCCATCAGTCATTGTGCATTACTCCAATACTAGGCAGTTGGAATAAAGTAAAGGCTACGTCTACATTAATCCAGATACATTTGAAAATGGCGTTTTCGTTTTAAAACACTCTCTGTCCACATTAGCATTGTCAAAAAGTTTCTCATCCACACTGAAACGTCAGAAAACGTTACATTTGCTTTACTGCGTACAAGTAAAGCCTCAAAAAATGCTCACTGAGACGATACAGATGGAACAGACATGATACGTTTTCATGCAATACTTCTGGCAGGATTATTTTATTTAAGAAAATATCTCATCATTCACTGACGCGTCCAGGTTGCGCTCACTCCCCATTATATGTTTGATCTAAAACGCAACTGCCCTCATGTTTTGCCACAAACAGCAATCACGTGTAAATTTTCTGTATTTCAATATAAACTTAGTAATGTTTTTTTTTTCCATTTATGTTTAACAATCTTTTATTTTCATCATTACATTTATTATTTATTGTTATTTTATTAATATCTGATATCTATAACATACAGTGGGTACGGAAAGTATGCAGACCCCCTTAAATTTTTTAATTTTTTTATGTTGCAGCCTGATACTGCAATTGTTTAAATTCTTTTTTTTTCTCATTAATCTATACTCCGTACCTCATAATGACAAAGTGAAAACAGGAATTTAGAAATGTCTGTAAATG
>JAUZSZ010000171.1:4665029-4676236 GCA_034780575.1 Labeobarbus marequensis
CCCTAGTCAATTAAATTAAATTATTTATCATGACCCAGATACTAAATCATGTTTGTGTTTCTCTGTCCTGCCTTAAGCTCAGGGTTTTGCACAGTGGATGGAACCAAATTCAACAGTGCCACCAACTGCTCAACTTGGGTGAATAAGAAGCTAATATGAAGATTTCATATGGATGTAAGACTGACTTATCCTAGGGCTAATGGGACATTTCTGTTTGATATCTCAGATTTCTGGCTAAAGTCCAACACTCAAAAGTTTTTTTTCTTCTGACAGATACAGCTTAATTTTGTCATCGCTACACACTGGAAGGATGAGGAGGAGGAGGAAGAGGAAGACAAAGAGTGGAAATATCTGATGAAATTCAAGCAACAGTCATTGACCATGTTCTTGTCCATGGACTGACAATGAGGGAAGCAGGACTTAGAGTGCAACCCAATTTGAGCCGATTTTCTGTGTCCACCATAGTAAGGACATTAAGAGAAGAGAACAGGTACAGTATACTACTGTATTTTTGTAATTGCAAATTTACTGTACTACACTATATGCAGCTGTTTCAATACACATTTGTAAAGTTCATCACTGTATGTATAGTACCGCATGAATATTTGTTGTAACTGCACATCTACTTTTTGTAGAATTGCAAGGCTGCCACATGCAGGTGGAAGGACAGCTATATTCACTCGGAAGCAAGAGGCCGTTATAGTGGGCATGGTCCTTCAAGATAATGTAATATGACTCAGAGAAATCCAGGAACGAGTGATACAAGACAACACACACTTCCAGGGAATCAACAGTGTGAGCATTTCCACAACTGATCGTGTCCTCCATCGTAACAGGATGCGAATGAAACAAGTATACAGAGTACTTTTTGAGCACAACTCACCAAGGGTGAAAGAACTGCGAGCTCAGTATGTGCAAGTAAGTGTACATTCAGAAACATTTACTGTAATCCAGATTGTTTACAGTACTAACACATACTATGTGAATGACATTACTCTTCAGTACATACAATGTATGTGAATCAGAAGTGCATACAGTAGGCCTAATTGTACTCGACAGTATAGCACTGTCTCTGCACGACTTACAAAATTCTAAATACAGTATATTGTATTTCTAAACAGACAACATTTGACTTGGAATCCTTGGACAGACCCCATGACTTCATCTTTGTCGATGAAGCAGGCTTCAATCTAACAAAGAGGAGACGGAGAGGCCGGAACATGATTGGACAGCGGGCTATTGTTAAAGTCCCTGGTCAACGAGGTGGTAATGTCACAATCTGTGCTGCTATCAGCAACCATGATGTTCTACATTACCATGTTACACTAGGGCCATATAACACCCAGCACCTTCTAAAATTTATTGCCATTCTAAGAGATATTTTATTTGAGCAGCAGGTTCAAGAGCAGCAGGGTCAAGACATAAATGAGAATCCCATTCCCACCTATGTGATAGTGTGGGACAATGTCAGTTTCCACCGAGCTGCTCAGGTAAGGGAATGGTTTAACATCAATGGGCAGTTTATGAACTTGTACCTCCCTCCATACTTGCCTTTCCTGAATCCGATTGAGGAGTTTTTCTCCTCTTGGAGATGGAAAGTATATGATAGACAACCCTACACCAGAGTAAATCTGCTGCAAGCCATGGATTTAGCTTGTGGTGATATAGGTGAGGAATCATGTCAGGGCTGGATACGGCACACAAGACCCAGTCCAAAGACAAGAAGCACATTGATCACATGTTTACTCCTTTGATTTTTGTCCCTTTTAGTATTGTATACTGTAGTACAGTGCATTGTAGGCTGTATACTGTACAATGAACAAATTGTATGGCCCTGAACATTGTGCTTTCCATTTGTTAACAGTACTGACTGCTCAAGACATTTTGACTGGTTGCAGGTTCATTTCAACCAAGAAAAAGAATTACAGTATCACAGAGACAAAGGACAAGTTTGTGAGATGCAGGGTACAGTACTATAAAAATAGGGGTACAAGGAGGAGGAAGAACAAAAAAAAAACTGCAAAGAGCAAAGCAGAGTAGTAATTTCTGATCAATTTTGAGCTACTATGATAGAACATGTTTTCATTCATCAAAAGACAATGACAGACAAATATTACATTTCTTTTGAGATTAAAAATGTACTTCTCCCTGAGAACTATATGTTTTGAACAACGTGTTTTCTATTTTTTGGTGTATTGTTTACTGACTGCTTGATAGTGTATATCATTTTGATCGCTTTGTTTATGATTTGAGAGCAGTGCTTGGTTTTGAACACAGTTAAAACTGTTTTGAGGCGAAAGCTTCATTTTGCGAGAGGAGTCAGAGGTTTTGTAAATAGTGCTTGAAGATGAGGTTTTCTGTTTAATGGTTTCAGAAAATGGAGAAAGATTTTAGCAATTGAGAAAAACTGTAAGTGGCAAAGTTGTGCGTAAGCAGCTGAAAAAAACTGTAGTAACCTATTCTATTAGCTACATTACACATTTTAGGTAAAGTAATCAGACAACTTATTGTGGATGTGATTAATCGCGATTAATCGTTGCCCAGCACTAATTACTAAGTAATCCACCCAGTTCTAATGAACGCGGATCAAACCCGCCTCACACCGACAGGCCTCCGCCGTTCTCCGGCTGTGTTTGTCATCCTCCAAGCCGCCGCTCCTCGATGTTTCCCTCGGGTGTGTTTTCCTCCCCTCCTCTTTTCATTATGTAGATGTGTCTCTGCGCTCCCGCGCTCCTGCTGACTGCGTTTGCTATATTCCTTTTTTTATTCGGTATATTTTTCTGTTGATTTGTCTCGCAGCGGGAGTGGAGAGGGCATCAATCACTGTCACTTAGTGTCGCTCATCTTAAAGACGGGATACTTCTCGCTCTCACCCCGCCACCCGTCTGAATTTTAAAACTCACTCAATACATAAATCTGTGGAGAGCTCGGGAACCCGGCAGCAATCTGACTCAAATATATGTTTACACGTTTACAAATGAGGAGCGCGCCGGAGCGCCGTCACTTCTGATTCCTGCGGACTCGCGCCAGCGCAGCTCTTGTTTAGATGAATGATTAAAGTTACGGCCCAGCCTGGACTCTCCGCCCAGCGATCTTATTTCAAGAAGAATGGGGGAGCTGTCATCTTTTGATGCATCGCCCGGCATCCCGCATGCAAAGAGGAGGCGTGCGCGTTCACGAGGCCGCGTCTGTCCAGGAAGTCACTGCGCTTTCAAAGACAAAAGCTGTTTGTTTTTAGTGTTCACGATTAGGAGGTGCAGGAGCGATATCGCTTACATTTGTGACCCTGGAGCACAAAAGCACAGATACATTGGTAGCAATAGCCACTGTATGGGTCAAAATGATCCATTTTTCCTTTATGCCAAAAATAATTAGGATATTAAGTAAAGATCATGTTCCATGAAGATATTTTGTAAATGTCCTATCGTAAATATATCAAAACTTAATTTTTGATTAGTAATATGCATTGCTAAGAACTTCGAACAACTTTAAAGGTGATTTTCTCAATATTTAGATTTTTTTGCACCCTCAGATTCCAGATTTTCAAATAGTTGTATCTCAGCCAAATATTGTCCGATCCTAACAAACCATACATCAATGGAAAACTTATTTAGTCAGCTTTCAGATGATGTATAAATCTCAACTTCAGAAAATTGACACTTATGACTGGTTTTGTGCTCCAGGGTCACATATTATATAAATATGAGACAAAAACTCACACAGGAGAATTTTTGCCCCAATATCTTGAATTTTAGGGCATAACTGCATGGATGGAGTTGTTGTCCTGCATCATATTTGTCAACAGTCAACTGTATGAAATGTAAGATGACTTACAGGTCTGGGGCGGGGCCAGTGTCGCGTTATTTTTTCAATAACTAATTAATTAAGTTACACAAGCTTCAGTCTGTATACAGCCCTTACGAAGATCTGAGAAGAGATGATTCCAACCCCCCAGAAGACCTCAGATGATGCCAACCCTGGAATAACATATAAAACCACCAAATGCTGTTTAATCACAACGTTTAATCGCAATCAGACAGTTTAATCGCAACATATAATCATTGCAGTTAACAGTGTTCACCGTCTGTTTGATTACGTGTAATCTGTAACTAACAGCATGATTCTTACTGTACATTTCTGCCATAGTCACCACTAATAACCTATTTCCCAAATATAATGTAGAAAATATTTTCTGTAAAGCTAAGTAATATTCTGTAAATATTACTTCGTAAATAAATACATATTCACAATTTTAATGGAAACAGCTAGTATGAACATATCTTGCATCTCTGCAGTTTTGTGTGTTTTTCTAGTTTCGTCGCGTCACGCGGTTCGCTGTGACTCCCAGCTATGGCTTGCTTTGTTATGATTTTCTCTGGCTCTTTTCTCTGGCTCTCTGTAACTCTCTGTCTTTCTTGGTTCTCTCTGAATGATGGATCGCTGTGGGTTTTGTCGGTGTGATGGTTCGCTCTCCTCCTGTGGGATGTGCGCGTGTGCCGGTGATCTATGGCCCGTGAAGTTCTCAGTCCTGGTGGTCGGTAACGGGGCGGTGTATTCTCCGGGGCGCTGTGAGGAGAATGTGCATTATCTGTCGAGTCCTTCAGGGCCAGAGAGGCGAATCAAGCCTGAAATAGAGCTCTTCTCCAAAGCTTAAGCACCAGGCGATGGCATAAACAACACAGTTCTACTCTTTCCTTCTTTCACGTCAGTGTTTCCTCCAGTCACACTCAAACAGATGGGATTATTTTCAGTTCTCAGGCACAGGATTGTGCTTAATTAGCAGCGTTTTACACCAAAATTTTACCTAATTAGAGCACAGTGTCAGTCCTCACATCACCTCTATTAAAATTCATTTTGAGCTTGCGAGGCTTTCCGGATCAGTCATTCGAGCTTTCATTACGAAGCAACTCGGAGATATTGAAACAGACAAACAGAGACACTTTTGCCTTGGAACAACGCCCTGAAACACCAGATCTTCTTGTACTGTTAACACTATAATATAAGACAAGATGAAAGCACAGCAGGTCTCTCTGTCCATGTTTTAACACTTGAATCTTTCTACTTTTTCTTTAAAATAGGGTCTCCAAAAGGGGTTTTTGCAGTGAACCATTTTTTGGTTCATCAAAGAACCTTTCAGTGATCTATTTCCATTTTTTCTGTGTTAAGAACATTTTAATAACCTTTTAAGAACCTCTATAGTGGTTCTATGGATGTTAAAGGTTCTTCATGAAACCACTGATGCCAATAACCATCAGCATTCTTCCAAAAAAAGGTTTTTTATTGATGGTTCCATGAAGAACCTATAACATCCATGGAATCTTTCCATTGCATTAAGTTTTTTTTTACAGTGAAAAAGGGTTATTTAGATTTTTTTAAATGTTCCTCAAACTAAGAAAAGTGGTTCTTTTAAGAACTGATCACTGAAAGTTTCTTTGAGGAAACAAAAATGGTTCTTCGATGTAAAACTCACTTTTAAAACCTTTATTTTGAAGAATATAGAGTAGCTTTTCTATACAGTACTAAACTGATTGGTTGGTTTAATGATCTGATGTTTAATCCAGCCCTTCATAGAGCCACAGATCAAAGCTGTCACATATTTCAGACTGATAAATAGCTGGTCAGCTTCTTCTAAACCACATCCATTATGATGTGAGAAGGTGTAAGAACTGATCTCAGATCTAATGCATCTTTAGTGATGCCTTTGGCATTAGCTAACAAACAGCTTGAAGGTGAAGCTCTTCTGCGTCTTGATCGTATTTCAGCAGATGTCTTTATGGACTCTCTATGCAGTTAACAGGAAGTCAGACGCAGATCATACTATCTCACTTCACTTTGTCGATATGTGCACCTGTTTATTAGCTCCTAAATCTAATTCTGAGGTTCCAAACCAGCTCATATGCTAAGAATGAAATTGGTCCAGCTGAAGCTATTCTAAGATCACTCAAAGTTCTCGCAGTCTACAAGATTTCTTGTTCTGGTTCCATCACTTCCAGAATTTCGGTAAAATATGAAGGGAAATTGCATTTAACCATTACTCTGGTCATATAAATAAATATTACTCAGTCTTATAAATGTGTGAATGCAATGCTGAATCTGCTTAAATACTACATTTATGTCTATTGTTTTAGAATTTTAAACTTTACTTGTGCATTTGTGTCTGTATTTAAAATAAACACAATCCATATAAGATATTTTGATATCTAATATAATGACATTCAAGACATTTTTATGTGATTTACATTTACATATATATATCATATAATATAGATTTTTATGCATATAATTATAGGTGTGATTTGAGTGTACAAATATCATTTAATATCTTGGCTATTTGTGTGCTTCGGGTTTTCAGTGGCAAGTTGAATAGTTACGTCAATAAGTGGTGATATGTCTTTATGGACAGTCTTTATGGTATGTTCTGAAAAATTTATTTTTTCAGGAACAAAACGAGGGATGAATGAGTCATCGAATTAACAATTCAATTGGTTGAAAACACTGATTCATTCAGAAGTCTCTATGAGTGAGTCCTTGAATCATTCACTCAACTAATTTGTGCAAAACATGGATTTATTCAGGAACAAAACAAGAGATGAGTCAGTTATTGAATCATACTTTCGTATGATTTGTTCAAAACACTGATTCATTCAGAAGTCTCTAGGAGTAAGTCATTGAATCATTCACTCATCCAGTTCTTTCAGAAACACTGATTTATTCAGGAACAAAACAAGAGATAAGTCACTGAATCATTCATGCGAATGATTTGTTCAAAACACTGATTCATTCAGAAGTCTCTTTGAGTGAGTCACTGAATCATTCACTCAACTAATTTGTTCAAAACATGGATTTATTCAGGAACAAAACAAGATATGAGTAAGTTATTGAATCATTCTTTCGTATGATTTGTTCAAAACACTGATTCATTCAGAAGTCTCTAGGAGTGAGTCACTGAATCATTCACTCATCCAGTTCATTCAGAAACACTGATTCATTCAGAAGTCTTTATGAGTGAGTCATCAGATAATTTATTCGCAATAATGATTTATTCAGGAAGTAAACGTGCTACTGTGTGTTTCTCAGTATTGCAGCTGTTAATTCACATGCGGTTTTGTTTGGAGCTGCTGTATTACCATTGGCGGATCAGGCTGGGAATATTGTGTCTGAAATGTAAGTTCCTTCATATGAACGTCTTGTTTGTTGAACTGTCGGTCTGAATCAAAACAGCAGTGAGATTACGAGTGTGATATTGCTTAAATCTCTGTGTCTTCTCTTGTGGTTTCGCTGTTAGTCTGTTCCCTCTATCTGTGTCAATACACATATCTCTTTTCTCAAACGTTATGCTCTAATTAAGATCTGCTGTATATCGAATTGAACCATGTAAACTTTCCTATGGAATCTTTGCCATTTAGGAAATCAATACAGCAGCAGGAAAGGTCGCAGAGAGATCAGACTTTCCTTCACTTTCCTCTTGCTCTGAACTTCAGCTTTTGTCTGTCGTCTCAGATGAATCTAATAGTCCTCAGGAGAAATAATAAGTCAATAATTGTCATTTAGAGTATAAATGAGTTAGGATAGCACCTCAGATCACTTGATGAGAATTGTTTGAGATCATATTAAGATTTTGATGGTGTCAGATCTAAACAGTTTTGTGATCTCTTCCGAAACTTGCATACTGTGACATGTCTCTATTGGTTCTCCATTTAGTCTCATTGCAGTCTAAGAGAAATTAATTTGAGATGTCTTTTAACAGTGCATGTCTGACACCAATGCTGTAGATTATTTACAGATTGTAATCCATTACTGATTACAAATTACTTGACAAAAATTGTAGTTAGTAATGTAATCCATTACATGACTCATTTTAGGTATAATCAGACTAGATTACTTTTGACAACTTGTTTATTACATTGATTTAAATAGGATAATCTTGCACCAAAATAATATAAAAATACACAGAGAAAGGAAATATATTCCATTTGTTGTTGTTAACAACATAAAGTGCATTAAACATTACATTACATCAAGGTTTGCCAAACTGGAGTAAGTGAGTTTATTAATGAAAAGCTAATAAATATTAAAATAATAAAAAGGAAATGAATAAAAATGAAACTTAAAATCTCAGGTGGTACTTTTAGGTGAAAATTTCTGCTGATAAAAAAAACAAAAATAAAAAATTTGCGAATTCCTGCATTGCATGTAAATAAAAACTTAAAATTTTAAATTTTAAAACATTTTAACATTCATCACTTAATTCAATGATGAACTGCCTTTAACTAAAAAAATGAGTGTTTACTATTGTCCTACTGCATTATTAACACACTGCTTTCCTATTTAATACTGTAAAGCTGCTTTGACACAATCTGTATGGTTAAAAGCGCTTAAATAAAGGTGACTTAAGTTGACTTGACTTTAAAATGTAATATAATCTAATTACAAGTACTTAATTTTTTTAATCTGATTATGTAATCTAGATCACAGTTACTACCCAACTCTGTCCAACACACAGTTTTCAGATGTCTTTTCATAAAAATAAACATTGGCAATACTGGTCTAAAACCAAAATTTTTGTTTTTTAATTTGACTTTCTAAAATTTGAATTGCAAATCTGCACCTTAATTCAAATTCACTTCAAATTGAGAAAGTCCTTCTCAATTCATCTCTGATTTGCACACAACACTAGTGTGTCATGACAACCAAAATCAGACGAAACGGTCTCATCTATGAGTTGAGATGTTAAAGATGTGTTTCTCCTGTGGCTGTGATGATCTTCTCTTCAGATCTAAGCGCGTCTGAAGTTCTGTGTTATTTTAGTCCGTCTCGAAGCGTTTCCGTGACGTTCGGTTTATTTTTATGAATTCTCCGATACCCCCGACAGAAAGCCTCCGGACCATTATACTTCATGAGTAATAAATAATCTCTTTAGCCATGACTGAGCCGAGATAAAAATTAATTGCTTTCATCTGGTTACTCATCATGCCGTGGGACCCCGGGCGTCCCTGACGTGAGTGATGTCACCGTTTCTTAACTTCAACTGTAGGCTGTGGTAATTACGGCCCTCCGGCTCCATCTCCCTTGGTTTGCATGCAGAGAGTCACTGTATTCCGGATAAAAATCTGATCCTACCAATAAAATTCGATTTTTTGGGGTTCGTAATATTTGAAGCAATGAAATCTTTTAAAACACCGCGAGTGCTGCATTGACCTCCGTGAAAAGTGTTGCAGATAGAGTCTGATTTTACAGGATCAGTCTCTTTTCTGTCTTTTGTTTTCACGCTCGTGTAACAATATACTGCTGCCATTTACAGCTGAACTCAGAATGACTTTCTATTACAATTCAATTTAAAGTGAATTTGAATTGCGACGGCTAACAGGATGCAGCTTTGAAATTCAAATTTCAGGAAGTAGAATTTTAAAAAGGCCAGTTTTTAGAATCCTAAATAATCTCACTGAGAAATTTTATTTTTATAAAGAGATCTGAAAAACTGTTCAATCCATAAAATTTGTATGTATACATTAATGCACTTAGGTTGGTGTGGTGTTGCTAAAGTATGATTCTGCTTTGAATAAATGCACACTGTAAAAAATCAAAAGTTGAGAAAACTTAAAAGTTTAAGGCAAGCAGCTTGAGGAGATTTTTGAGTTTTCTCAGCTTCTTGTATTCAGTTTATACAACAAAAAGTTGAGAAAACTCAAAAATTTCCTACAAAAACAAGTTGAGAGAACTCTAATCTCCTCAAGTTGCTTGCCTTAAACTTTTAAGTTTTCTCAACTTTTGATATTTTACAGTGCTGTTCATTTAGATTTTACATTTTTCTGATTAGCAGAGCTCCAGGCTGCTTTGATGGCTGTTAATTGTATTAAATTTAGTTTGAATAAAAAACTTTAAGGGCATACTTATTCAAATTAATGGTAACAATTTACAATAAAGCTCCATTTAGTATTATTAGTTAACTACATTAGTTCAAAAACATCCTTCTGAAACATTTGTTAAAGTTAATGTTAACATTTAATAAAACATTATTAAAATCAAAATCAAAAATCTGTTAACATTATAAAAATAACCTAACAATGAACAGTTGCATTTTTATCAACTAATATTAATAAAATTAATAAAAACTGTAACAAATGTATGGCTTATTGTTATAGTTAATGTTAGTTAATGCACTAATGGGACCTTTTTGTAAAGTGTTACCAAATTAAAAATAATGCATGTGTGTTTTCTTCTCAGAAATTCTTGTTGTGTGACTGTTTAATGCCTTGAGTTGTATTTTAGCACAGCTGCAAACGTTTTGAATGTAACGTTTCAACACTTGTGCAACTGTGAAAGAACGCTTGCATTCAGTATATATCACTGATGCTGTGTGTTTGAGGCTGTTCTGGGTCACATTATTGCAATAAATATGAGTTCTATGACAGATATTGATTTGAACTTATTGGTAACAGTTTGTCTTGAGACTTGAATTGATTATTTGACACAGTAGCCTACGTTTGTTTATGGACAGGAAAATATCCTATATATAAATATATAAAGGTGCATGCACCTTTATGAGAACAAACATAATGTGAAAGAGCATTTGTGATCTTGATGGTATCAGAGTTTCATATGCTCCTCGTTCATCAGCAGCACGTCTGTTAATGATGGACTTTGTTCAGAGAGTGAAAGTCGAGCTGTGTTGAGACGCAGCGGTGGTCTGTGGTGGACTGTGCTGTCTGTGCTGGTCTGTGGTGGTCTGCGGTGGTCTGTGGTTCGTCTGTGGTGGTCTATGCTGGTCTGTAATGGTCTGTGCTGGTCTGCAGTGGTCTGTGCTGGTCTGCGGTGGTCTGTGCTGTCTGTGCTGGTCTGAGCTGGTCTGTGCTGGTCTGCGGTGGTCTGTGCTGGTGTGCAGTGGTCTGTGCTGTCTGTGCTGGTCTGCGGTGGTCTGTGGTTGAGAGGATCGTCATGAACAGGTGTAGATCAGAGAGCTCTGTTGCTGAGCTGCTGTCACACACACATAATGAGAGGTTAGACTCGTGTGTCTTGTGCAGTGAAGTCAAGTGTGTGTGTGTGTGTGTGTGTGTGTGTGTGTGTGTGTGTGTGTGTGTGTGTTCCTGCTGCTTAATTTAACACAGTTCAGCTAAATGAAACTTGTGTCTGTTGTAACGGGCTGAAGAACCACACAACCGTGCCAGTGAGATAAAGTCCCCGGAGGGTGTGTTTATTGAACAAAGTGA
>JAUZSZ010000171.1:4804454-4816045 GCA_034780575.1 Labeobarbus marequensis
CTGGACAGCAGTCAGGTCGGCAGTCTTACCCATGATTGCGGTTTTGAGTAATGAACCAGGCTGGGAGTTTTTAAAAGACTCAGGAATCTTTTGCAGGTGTTTAGAGTTAATTAGTTGATAGTTGATGGAGCTAAACTCAACAGGGCTGTAGCCCTCCAGGAATTGTGTTTGACACCCCTGCTCAGAATAAATTGGATATTGGATTTTTATTAATAATGCACCTTTGTGACAAACTTATAATGACCCTGTCCAACTAGGCAGCAAGTATATTATTTCACCCTTTATTTTGTTCTTAAAAGGAATGATCCCTCTTCATGTTTAATGGGACAGGCTTGTGTAAACACTGGTGAGTTGCCGGGCAGTTTTGAAGTTGTTCAGAAGCCTCTGTACTCCATGAATTATCACCTCTCAAACACTGCACTGGACACCAGTCCCTCTGACTCATATGGATACCCCCACTATTAGTCACAGTGGGCAATACAGACACATACGCATACGCTTGACCCCTGCACAGAGTGGCCGGCGTATGTGCGTCCCACGCAGTGTTTGCTTGACCTCATGTTGAAGACCGTCCTCACCAGCTGCCCCCCGACAACTGTTCAGTGCCGTATGCAAGGGCAGGACAGTAATAGGTGGTGTGAACTGCCGTACCATGATGCATAAAGGAAGATAAAGGCATGAAGATGAATTAAGGGGGATGATGTACTTAAAGTTGCATGTGCTTCAGTCATTGCCTTATAAACAACTACTTTTAACCTATCTATGCAAGTACAGATTAACATGGGCTTAACCCTGCAGACCAAGCCAACGACACACTGTGAGCTACACTGCAAAGAGATAATCAGCGCATTAGTGATGTGGGATTGGACACAGGCCACACAGCCCACTGTAGAGACTGACGTAATCACTATGGCCCTAAATGAGGATGTGTATTTCATATGAAGTAATGGGGATGGAGTGACTAACATTCAGTGTCTGCATTTTAAGAGCAATTAACACTGCAGTGATGTAAGGGTTTCATGTGTCATCTGCAATATCACCTGCACTCACCCAGAGATCATATTAGTAATGTTATTTTGTTGTATGTTATATTGCTTGGAGAAAAGGGGTGGTAATCACTACAGAGCTTAGTCCAAGTCTGAAAAATTTCTCTGAAAATAAACGTTTATGGTGAAGATGCTGTATGCATTACACAAAGTCCTCATGATCTTTTCATAGACAGAAGCCCAATAAGCATTTGTCTGGTTTTGGACACTTTAATCACAGAACTGTACAAATTTCATTGCACTTAACAAACAAAATAACAAACCAAGTTCCTTCTGTAAACATCTGCTGCTGGAGTTTGTCTCAGGACAAACATTACTTTTCTTAGCCGCTTTTTAAATTACTTTAACCAGCTGGTCTGAAGGTGATTTTTAGTGGTCCGACACTCGCTGTGTTTTCAGCCTCTGCCACCTCAATAAATGAGTGCATGAACATAATCTTTAGAACTGCTCTGAGAGTCATTATGTAAGCAATTTACCATTTCTTTTGAGAAAAAAACTATCTTCATATCATAAACAGAAACTTAAAAGTCTTCACAGCAACCTGTCAAAATAAAAGTTTGGTTTAACTTGAAGAAACTGTGACAGAAACATAATGTAATGATAGTAATGATGTAATGATATTTCTACTAATTAAAAAATGTAAAAATTTAAAACATTATTTTTAAAGTAATATTTACCAGAAAAAATATATATTTACCAGAATTTACCACGACACAGTATTTCAGAAAAATAAAATAAAATGATAATAATAAATGAGGGATTTTATATAAAATGTATTAATTAGAGATGCTTTTGATTATTAAAACTGAATGAAACCGTTAAAATGGGATCCAGAAATTTAAATTGTGTAATAAATTGTGTAAGTTTCATGATTTCAATGAAATAGACATGCTTTTTAATTAACATGTTTATGAAGACAGAGTCTAGAAAAATTAAAACAGGAAAAAAACAGAACCCAGAAAAATTATATATCAAAAAAACTTATCTGAAAAATGATATATGTGAGGATAAAATAAATATAATAACCATATTAGAATAAAATAAACATTATATTATAAAAATGCTTTATCCATGCCCACTGGAATCTTGTCATTAGGTCACGCATGTGCTAATAACTCTCAAGCAAACTAAACCTCTAACATAACCTGCTCCAAAGTTTATGTTTTATGGCTACTTACATACCATGAAGGTTACCTCTGTTTTTGGAACCAAAAGCTGAGTTTATCCTTTTACTTACCCTTAAACTTACCTGGATATGTCACATAACCTGCTTTCTGGAATACCCCCTGCAGACATCAGTTCCAACCCTGCTCCAACACACCTGCCTGTAATTATCAAGTAACTCTGAACACCTTGAGTAGCTGGTTCAGGTGTGTTTGATTGGGGTTGAAATCTGATTTGGGCTGAAATCTGCAGTATGGTATCTATCCAGGAGCAGAGTAGGATACATCCTGCCCTAAGTGCTTAAAAGCCTCTGAGACCTCTCTACTGGGATCTTGGCCCATTCCTCACTTGAAAAACTGTCAGATGACTGATGATCTTTGGTTTTCATATTGCCATTGCTTTCTTCACATTCCACCAAATATTTTTAATGATATTTAAAACTGAAGACTGAACATGTCCCTCTAGTATGTTCTACGAACCAAGCTTAATTTAGATGTATACTTATGATGTTTGCCCTGCTGGAAAGTCCAGTGATCATCAGCTTCAGTTCATGCACCAAAGGCAGCACAATGTTGGCCTGAAACTTCAAAGAATCAAAGCACCTTCATAATAAGACTAGTCTATCTCCATGTTTGACCACAGATATGGTGTTCTGCTTGTAAGTCTGTCTTTTTTCCTTTACACCAGACATAGGCCTACTGCTGATCCATGGGTTAAAAAAAGTTCCAGTTCATTCACATGACACATGATCAAAAACTATCTATCACCATCTCAATATAAAATAAGACATTCTCAATCCTAAACACAAAAGAAGGAAAAACTTATTTTGTAACTTCACCCACACCATCAAAACTAAATTATACAGTAAGAGTCCCACTAATTAGAGGGGCATTCACATTACACATTGAGCAGCATGTCAAGACTGTGTTTCAAAACATGACATTTCACAAAAAAAAACTTGAAAAAATGTTTTTGATACCCACAAGGCAAGCAAATGTTCATTATGCAATATAATGTTTACTTGTCTGCATATACAGAAATTGTAACACATGCTGTCTTGAGAAAAGTAATTTTGTTAAATGTTTGCAGTGAGATTTAAATAATTCTTTGTATTTTCCTGTAGTTTTTATTAGCAATTTAGCAAACTTGATTCAGGGTGTATCCAGTTGATAAATGCTGTATAGAACACAGCTATGAAAGAGTGCTCTGGGGTTTGCATGGCTTTGTAACAATTGTTGTGTGTTTGGAAAAATGACGTGATTCTGCAACTCCTGCTGACACAGGCAGAATATTTCAAAAATCTTTGGTCTTTACCTAAATCTAATTTGTTGACACATGTTATTATATCTTGGTAAATACCTGCATACAACAATACCTGCCTTTGATTTACACAGCTGGTCTTTCATGGGAGACCCTGTCCACCTTTCAGTCAGTATATAGTCTATATATTACACTGATTCAAGTTTCACAACCTTATGTACACAGAACTTACTTCATTTTGAAACAGACAAGTGATGTTCAGTCAGTGAGTCAGATATGGATTCAGTTACTGCTCTAACAGATTCAACAAGTTCATCCAGTAAAGGATTCATCATTCTGATTCAGACAAGTAGCTTTTTCAATTGATTCTTTAAAAGAACTAGCTTGTTTCTGAATTTTTTCTTGCAATTGTTTAATTTTATTATTTTTATCTAATCAGATTGCAAGCTCACATTCACAACCCATGTGTACTGCAAGATTCTGCCTCCTAAAAGAGGTGCAGGAATCACTTCTCTAATGCATTTAGTTATTTAATATTCATCCAGTTCACAGCAGAAGTCGATAATAACTAGGATTGTGTCCATTGATAATTAAGTTAAAAGTATTTTCACTTCGGCTGTGGAATCTGTCACCCCCAATAAACTAAAGCCAAGTACAGCAGACCAAAACATGTCGTTTAAGTTGGATTCTGTTCAGGAATGGCAAAATGAGGACCCACAATTTGCAGATGTTTGTAAAGTTATCTGGCTGGGTGTGTGCAGTGTGTGCTTAACAGTGTGTTGGGTGTGTGTAGGGGGGGTTGGTCTAAAATAACTTGCTGCTTTGGCATGCGTAAAGGACATGAGATTGGGAGACTGCTGGCTAGTTAGTCTCAAAAGGGATATTACTGTCAAAAAGAACATTAAGTCAATATGATATTAAAATTTTCAGTCTATCTATTGAGAATTTCAATCACATAGGTTATTGGATAATACAAACCTGCAATCAGCTCTGGTTCATTTTTGGTATGGTACTCGCAGTTTTCACAATCCAGTCAATTCCTAATAGACAAAATCAAGTCTTGTCTTTCATTTTCCACTTTTGTTAGCAAACTGGGCTGCAAATGAGAATTCATGTACACGTGCATGTAAATGTCCATGTCTTGAACTCAGTAGTGTCTCCATTATAAAGGGTCCCTTTTTGGTGCATTATGGGTAGTGGCATAGGATAGACGAAGGATAACACTTGACTGAGGCTCTCTTTAAAGATACAAAAGTCCGGCACACCAGATCGTGTTCCCTGGATACCCAGCATCTATTTATTATCCTTCTCCCCTCTGTGACCTCCCCTTTATTTTAAACCTCTGATTCATCTGCAATTGAGCTCCTAAAAACCGCAAAACACCTCTAAGTTTACAGCCTCTGGACGATACCGTCAGCAGGCGTAAATGAAGTGAGATTTTTCAATCATTTCTGTGCGATGTATTGATGCCTTTATTTTTGGAATCCCATCATGCAGTATGTTGTGTCTAGAGAAGGATACAATAGCAGGTTAATTTAAATCATCCTATAGAATTGGTAGCTAGCAAGCAATAAGTTGACATCAAGAGGAGAACATCTATTTGTTGGTTTTATAACAGCAGGAATCTGCTGATTAAAATTAGTATCTTGTCACAGGCGTTCACTCTGCATGTTAGCGGATGAAGAGTCGCAAGGCGATAAACTTCTAACACAAGGTTTCAGCCTTATTGACAGCTCAGGAAGCCATCGTGGTCATTGAGGGCTATTTGATGTGACATCTTTTTCACCTGGTCGGGTTAAAATAGAACTTAGCGGCTGGTGTGATGCAATCACCACGCATAGCTGAAAGCTCTTGGGATTCTGGATAGAAATTGCAGCCAGCGAATGGACGGCGGAATGTGCTTTTCAGGTTAGTGCTTAGACAAACATCACTGGGGACATGGGACTAGAAATGGAATGGGTGGGGGTTGTCGCTTAATATCTATATCCTAGCAACTGAAGGGGTATGATACCATGTCCAGTTGTTGTCAGGGATTGGTCAGCATGTTGGCATTGACGCCGCCCCTTTGCTTGTGGGCTGTAGAAAGATTAAACCAAAATTAAAACATCCTCCACACTTGATTCACTCCTGTGCACTTGACCTTCTAGCACTTTAATCTGCCTCACGCTTTCTTTTTTGTTTATGTTTTTCATGTTTTTCATTTATTTGTAACTTCAGATCTGCTGTAATTCATGTGCTTGGGCCACTTGCCGATAACCTTGACGACCTCAGTAAAGACCCCAGTCTGGCAGTATGACCTCTCCTTATGCAGCAGTACAGTTGTGCCCAGAGCGAGCCTTTCAACGGTAAGACGGGAGTTACAGTTTGTTGGCCAGTTCTGAAGAGCCATTTGTAGGGTCACTAGGTTTATCTTGACCACTTACTTGGGCATGCACACATGGTGCATGTGGTTTTATTTAGTTGCTTCATTTGTAAATAGATACGAGCACATATTGCAAAGCAATGCCTGCCTGTTTCTATGGTCCAGAACAGTGTGTTTGTTCTTATTCTGCTCATTAAAGAGTTACTGTCTGGACTGAGACGTGCTGGAGGTGCTAACAGTTATTTCTGGTTCTCCAGCTGCTGCCTGGCTATGATATTTATAGGTGTGGTGTTCTTATGGTGACAAAGAAAGTATTTTGTGCAGTTTAAGGTGAACTGTCTGGATACTCGATCCTCAGCCTGCTTGTTTGTTAGCTCTTCATGCACTTGCTACTGGACATTTGTTTTTGCGGATCTCATTCTGAACAGAGTTCAAATCTAAATAACGCTGTATTAATAGCTAGGGATTCAATTTTCATGCTTGTATCATAATGATATTCTAATGTAGTATTCCATTTCAATGGAGTATTGACACCTCTTTAAAAAGGCAATTGAAATAGCAGTTTCATACACTACATGCATTTTTAAATACCAGCTTTCCTTAGCAGCTCTGAATATTTAATCTATCAACTAATAAATTATGGTAAAGTAGGTTATATAAAACTAATAGCACTATTTTCTTTTCTAATGAGATACTTGTGGCCTTTATGTAATTTGGTATGTTGACAGTAGTCACAAGGTAAGATGGGAAAAATGAATGCTTGTTCATGTCTGATTATTTTCAGGTCTGTAAAATTCTCAAAAATACATAGTTAAAATGTACTTAGATGTAAAAATATTTCAGTTGAAAAAACTTTTTAAAATATGACACGTTGTCACTTTCTGTGTAAGCATGTAATATAAAGTCTAATTTAAAATATATATATAAATTCCACTATCTTTTCAACTCTAAAGGTTGTTCAAGAAAAAAATTAATGAATAAATAAAATGTTCATTTATGGGGCATGTTGTCTAATTGTATGAGGAAAGTGGTTCCAAAAGAACCTGCCCTTACACGGTATTTGTTTGATTTTCAGCCAAATTACTGTTCAAATTATGACAATATGAAAGTTGGAAAGCAAAAAAAATGGATTTAATAAATTTAGTAAATGTCAAATTTAAAACACGTGATGACTTAAATATTAGCTGAATTTGCCCTAACAATTGATTTTGATTTAATATACACTTATTTGTTGACCCTTGCCTGAATGCTAGTGTGGTTTTACACAATGTTTATTTGTTTACCCAACAGCTGAGACAAAAATTACTATGTTGGAATTTTACTAAATACAATTCACAAAAAAACTATTCTAATGTAAAGTTTTATACCAACAAAACCAGAGACAACATTTGTAATTGATGCAAAACCTTATTGTTACCATAATATATCCCTTTTTGACATCAAGCAGCCTCACTTACCTCTGTGTTGTTAGGTCTTAGCCTTTGAGCACATGTGGGTATACCTGCAGAGACGGTTGTTTTTGTGACTGATCCAGCTGCTATCAGTAGGTCTAATCTACACCACAAAACAGGAAAAACAGATGTGTAAAGAGTAAAAATAACATCAACAGAGGTTCTCAAAATAAAATGAATTTCCTTTAAAGTCAAATGCTCAAAGTTTTTTTTTTTTTATTATTATTTTTTTATGAATCCTACAAAATTAGACCCTCTTGGAAAGATAAATAATCAAATGGGTGAAAATGCTGTGTAGAATTTGTGATTGAGAAATATTTGATTGCCAAACAGTTAAATCACATTTTCACACACCTGTTTACTCTATGCTTGTACTACATCTGTTCTGTTAGGAAAAAGCATACTTTACATGTTTATCTCATTGATAATGCTATTTGAAAAAAGCTGACTGTGTATTTCTTACAATCAACAGTGAACATTTATTATAATTTCAAAATTGAATAAACTCTAATATTAAAATAAATAAATAAATGTAATGCATGACTATTCCTTATCGGCATCCAGACACTTTTAAATACTTGTAGAATACTTTTAAAAATGAATAAATAATGAGTGGGACGGTTCAGTCCTTTGCCACATTTAACAGAATTTGGGGCCGTTCACAGTGAAAGCACGCATCTAAATGGAGGAGAAATCATGGGGGCCACCATTCTTTTGTCTGAACCACCATGTCCATCCTGCAGCCCCGGGTTTGAGGGATGAGGGAAGGGTCGGCAGATCCCTTTGAACGTTCCCTGGCCTCTGATTAATGAAGATAGTGGAGAAGCCCCTCTCACTTGTCTCCCCAGATTGCAGGGCTCTGTTTGTTTTGATTGCATTTTCATCGCTGGATGTGCCCAACCTGTCAGGAGACAATGGGCAGCCCTGTTAAGCTGCAACCTTTGACACCGTCCTGTCTGCGAGGGGCCTGGTCTGTGTTTAAGTGGATGCAGTGCAGCCTCTCCCTCAGGCAGAATGCATAACTCCCCCAGTAACCAGACACCCACCCACAGCTTCCAAAGAAGCTACCACTAGAGATGAAACCAACCCTACATATATCCACAATGAAAACTACACTTGACTATTGTCTCCAAGAAGTTTATGCCATTTTTAGAGAAATCGAAAAACGAGGCTAAGCCCTGAAATGTTTTATTTTTTTAAAACTGGTTATAAGGAAAAGAAGCACAGTTTCTTGGCTAAACTGGTGGAAGTCATGACTGATGTGAGATAACGACAGATGTGGCAGCCACAGTGTTGAAGCAGAATTCAGAGGAAATCTGAGCATGTTTAGGCTTTAGTAATTTGATGGAGAATCACAGTTTCCTTTGCTGCTTGACACTAGAATTACTCATTCTCAGGTTGCACTATTTGTTTTATCAGGCGTTATGAGTGCTATTATGTTTGATCCAGTTAATAAGTGAACATAAATTACCTAGATGTTTAATTGATGCTCATTCCCACTTTAGCTGTTGATGGATCAGAAATCTGCCCATAAACTTCACTTGTCAGTTCTGTGGGTGTAAATCAAAGCTGGATATTTTCACGCATGGGTGCTGCACCTTTTGTGGGACCATGATGTAATTCTTGGCTGAAAATCTCTGTCAACCATATTGTATTTCTATCTGCTGTCTAGCATCCATTCGTCCTTCAATTTCTGACCTTTTAGCTGGGCTTGCATCCTCACTCGACTTTAATTGGATAATTCCCCTGGCACAGGTTTGATGATGATGATGATGATGTCATGACACCAGGGCTGTCAACTCAGTTCTCAGCCAGGGATCTGAAACATGTCCTGTCGCAATGTGGGACCTGAGACAGCAGCCACTCAGCACCTGCTGGAGACCTATATAGTCCTCATGCTTTCACCAACCTGTAATGTTGACAATATTAAATGCAATAACATATCAATGAGAGAGAGAGACATGTAATCCCTATACAGAGAGCTGCTGAACCGTGTGTAAGTTATTAGCTACTACATTCTCTGACATAAGAGAAGTAGTATCTTGTTTTGTGGTTGAGTGTGATAGCAAAAGCTAAATCTAAGCATACTGACAATTGTAGAGCCATTTAGCACTCTCGGAGAACTATAAATGAAACAGTCTCTTCCGTGATATGCGATATAGATGACATACCCCTGTGACAAACACTTTGCTTAAGTTGCTTCCGCTGGTTTATTGACTATTCTTACTGAGTTGTTTATAGGGCTTTTTAAAGATAATTAAAGTACAAGGAAAATTAAAATGTTTTATGTAATTAAAATGGTATTGCCTCCACAACCCAATTTAAAATTAGAGGGATAATTCACCTGGAAATGAAAATTTGCTGTTAATTTACTCACCCTCAGGCCATCCAAGATATAGGTGACTTTTTTTTCTTTTTTTCTTGAGTAGAGCAGTAAAGATTTTTAGCTGAAACCATGGTCCTTGGTGATTCATAAAATGTCAGCAGCTGCCTGTCTTTGAGAATTTAAAAAAAGCTAAATTTATACTCGTGGCTCCTGATGATATATTGAGGTCTTATAATGAAACGTTCAATCTGTGCAGGAAACTGGCAAGAAAAATGTACATCATTGTACAACGTTATCCCTTTAATCTTTAAAAACACTAATAATTTAATAACACTGTTAAATGTATTCTCTCAAAAATGAATATCAATTTTTTTATGCTGTTCCTTGATGTTGTAATGCTTAAATACATTTATTTATTTTTAAATGTTTATTTGTTCTCAAATTTATAAATGTATTTTCCAATGTATTATTTCAGCTTTAATTTGACAGTATAGAATTTTAATGCTGTCTATTTATTGACAGAATTAGTGCATTCTTACCTAGAGGGATTGTTTGTTTCATTGTTGTTGTTGTTTTTTGTTTTTGTTTGTTTTTTCAAAAATTCAAAAGCCAACCAATATTAAAAATATTATCTACGGTGAGGGAGTGATGCTGCTTTTTTATGATAGCACAACTGAATTCTGCAGGAAATAATGAATAGCAAGATTACTTTTTCTTAACTGTAGAATATGCTTCTCTTTTTTAATATATGAAGAGTTCTAATGCAAAAGCCTCTAAGTGCCATCTGAAATTTTCATCTGAAATGAGCATTTTTATCAAGCTCCTATGTTTAGGATCAATCATTTTACTCTAATGGCAATGTATAGGTCATTTTCTATGCAATTAAAGTGAAATAACTGAACAGAAATATAGGAGCCTGATAAAAATGCTAATTTTAGAAGAAAATTTCAGACGGCACTTGGTGGCTTTTTTATCTGAACACTTCATATCCAGATGTATCAACATATGTTGCTTTTTTACTTTGTAACATCTATAAAAAAACATGCAAAATTTGCAAAACCTAGAAAGTTGCAAAAATCATCTCATTGTTATACCTAGTTCTGTTTATCTGTGCAAGATCCCACCCATTTTATAAAAAATGACATCCAGTAAATAAGTACTCATTGTTCTCTTTGATTGTACTTGTAATGGGTGTCTGATTCATGAATACAACTAACTATATGAATAGCTGTCAGTAGGCCGCAGCTTTTATTTGTATTTGCTTACTCCCTTAAAAGCCCCTCAGACTGTTCGTGTTCACAGTGTAAAATGCATTGGGGTTTAGATTTGTATCTTACAATGGAAGGTAGGAATACTGAGGTATGGACCTGTGGACACACCGTGACAATTGACGCATTGGGCTTGGCATCTGTGCGTCTTCCAGTGTGCCAAATGACAATATCTATGAGGCTTAAAGTAAACATTAGGGTTGAAAAAGCTTTTATCCCCTGTGACAGGCCTGGCAGCACACCGTTGTCCCAGTAATTCAACTCTAGCATTCACTTTGTGCCACACCTCTTCAGCTGAACAAAGACAAAAAGAGTATATACCCTTCTTTTCTTTTGAAGAGCTGTGTTTGGAGAACCCATGGAAAGAAAATGGAAAAGAGGAATTTTTCATGGTATTGAAGCTGAATTCCAGATGCTTTTTTGCACCTCCCATTTTCCTCCTTTAAGAAATGGGCGTAGTTTTAATTGGTTTTATTATATTGTAAAAAGTGAGCATGCACTTTGTCCCTTTTGGGTGAACTATCCCTTTAAATGAAAATTCTGTTCAGAAATTACTTGTATCATTCCAAACCTGCATGTATTTCTGTCTTCTTCACAAAAGATGTTTAGTTAAAACCCATTGCTCCCAACTGATTCCCTATACAGGTCCTTCTCAAAAAATTAGCATATTGTGATAAAGTTCATTATTTTCTGTAATGTACTGATAAACATTAG
>JAUZSZ010000171.1:5263374-5274389 GCA_034780575.1 Labeobarbus marequensis
CAGTTTACCTGTGGGTCCTGATAAATTTTCTGGGGGTCTTTCTCATAGCTGTCAATGTAAAGCCTGATGGTTGCCCCGGCACTGCCTGTCCCGCTGAGACGGAAGATGATACGTGAGCCATCAGAGAAGATGATCCTCAAACCCTAAAAAAGCATGAAGACAGGAAACAGGGATGATGGCTAACATACTGTGTTTTGGAAAGCATGCACAAATTTCTATGAAATTGAGAAAGGTGTTTAGATTAAACGTTTCCAAGGATGGTATTTTCATGAGCTATTTCAAACACAAAGGTCATGATAAGGCTATTCTTTCAACAACAGTAATGCAGAACATCAGTAATTTCATCAGAGAAATCATATCAACGAATATCTACATATCAATGTCATTTCAATATTCGAGGTTTAAAAGAACGGACAATCAGCAGTCATAAAAAGGGATAAAATAAAATGTAAATATACAAAATATTTTATTTGAGTAGAAACAGCTGATTTCTAAATAATGGTATTGAAATTTATGACTGACTGTTTACAAAAACTTTCATTAATTTATCTGAAAAAAAAAGAAAGAAAAAAGTTGATTATAATAAGAATCCCATATTAGAATGATTAGAATGATCATGTGAAGACTGGAGTAACATCTGCTGAAAATTCAGCTTTGCCATCATAGGAATAAATAACAGAAAGAAAGAAATAACTCTTTAAATTAGTGGTAATACAAAATTATCACAATGTATTTTTTGATCAAATATTTTTCTTTTTATTAAATAAACTATAATAAATATTACAGAAATACATAATTCTAATTCTAGATATGAACAAATGCACATCAGAACATCAAAGTGACCTGAAATCTACAGGAGAGCTAATTAAAAAACTAATTATGCAAAGGGCTGACCATATGATCATTAATCATTTATGTTTAATTATATTGTTATATTTTTATTATAGTTGTGTGTACACCTGACTCACCTGTCCTTTTGAAATACTGCCATCGACAGGGTCTGTGTATTCAAAGTTATCAGCCTTCTCCACTTGATATGTTTTATCCCCTGAGGAGAACTTCTGCCCTACAAAGGCTTTATCAGACATAGTTGTCTGTAAGTGATCAATCATCTTATTGGCAGCATCTGAGTCCACTTCTTCATAGTCATACCTGAAATAGATTTGGGACAAAGTCTGGTGACTTCCACAAGTCTACCAGCAGAGGGCAGTCAAGCTACAGAATTAGGCATGTCACTTTACTGCAGTTAGCCGGTTACCTTGTGAAGAAGTTCCTTCCAAACTTCTGCCAGTGGTCTTTCATGATATCCTCAACGCTCTGCTTGCGAGTGGCCAGGATTGAGAGCCATGCGAGAACTGCCCACAGACCATCCTTCTCCCGGATGTGATCAGAACCTACCAAAAAACAGGACTTTAAAAGATTGTATCATGAGAAATCAAGCTTTCTTTCATATTTTGAGAGGACAGAGCTTGACTTACTATGAAAACAATGTAAGTGGTGGTGAAAAACAAATTTATAACTTTAAGAGAAGAATTGTTGAATAAAGTCGTTATTTTTGTTTTCTTTGCACACAAAAAGTATTCTCATAGCTTCACAAAATTACAGTTGAACCACTGATGTCACATGTGACTATTTTAACAATGTCCTTACTACCTTTCTGGGCCTTAAATGTGTCAGTTGCGTTCCTGTCTATGCAGGGCCAGAAAGCTCTAGTATTTCATCAAAAATACCTTAATTTGTGTTCTGAAGATGAACAAACGTCTTACGGGTTTGGAATGACATGAGGTAATTATTGACAGAATTTTCATTATTGGGTGAACTATCCCTTTAATATAAACTTGAAAAATGTTTGTATTTTTTTTTACAGATAAAAAGTACAAATACTACAGTAAAAATGTAACTGTTACCTTACATGGTGAGAAACTAAACCGTTTAAAGACACATTATTTGTCTTTTGTTTTTTAGTGTGAAAAGTATGGTGTTATGTCAAAATTATTAATTATACAACTTACGGTGAAAACAGTAAAAGTACAGTCCCTTTTAAAAGGACAAGTCTCTGCATGACATCCCATTTTTTTTTCCTTATATGAGTTTATTCAGACACCTTCAACATTTCTCACATTATATCACAGTTTATTCGCTATATAAGAACTCGGAGTTACACTGTGTCAGAACAAATTCATCTTGATAATGTTAGATAACTTTGGTAGAAAGGTATGTAATGTATTACAATCAACCAAAAATTATTCAGCTGTTAAATTTAAGTACACAATTAGATAATGCCAATCTGGGTCAACCAGTTACCAAGCAATGCTTAATTATGTTCAGTGTGTAGCGTAAAAAGGGTCACAATAACAATTAAAGAAAATCAAAAAACACTTAAGCAAAACAGGTCAAAGTGTCTGAATAATTTTTTATCCCAAATTTTACTGGTAGTTCACTGTATGAAGAATTTTTGGGTATAACATATCACAGTTCACTTTATTTTGCTCTCCTCACTTACATTTATTTTTTTTAAGTATTTACCCACTGATTTAAATACCTCAAAACAAAAGCTTTTCAGCATAAAAACTTTAAGCAGGTTAATATCGAGTTAAAATATCCTATTTGGCCAAATAACACCAATGGTTTCATAGCTACTCACCAGTACCAAAGCTTTCTTCACCACAGAGGGATAACTTGCCAGCATCCATCAAGTTTCCAAAGAATTTCCAGCCTGTGGGAGTCTCATAAAGTGGCATCTTCAAAGCTTTGGCTACACTGTATGGCAAAAACAAACAATATATTGCTCTAAACTAAAGTGTAATAAGTGTGTACCACACACACCATAGTATCTCATAAACTTATTGAAATGGTTAAACATAGGGCTAAATCATAAAATATAAGTGAGCTTAGATGAACATACTTGTCCAAAGCCCCACTGGTGGGCATACTGCGCGCCAGACCCTTCACGCCAGTCTTCTGGAAATAAGGGATGGATGTAATGTTGGCACCGATGACTGCCACAGAGTCTGAGGGGTTTACAAAGAATCCATGCTTACCCAGAACCATGTTACGATCCTGCAAAGAGAACAGTAAGAACGGAAATATGATGACGATGTTTCATTTCTGGTTGATTTTAATAGCATAATTAAAAGCACAACTGCTGTTAAAATGTTTGGAAGCAGTTTTTTAATACTTTTATTAAGCAAGAATGCATTAAATTGATCAAAACTAACAGCAAAGACATTTATAATGTTACAAAAGATTAATAATTCAAATATATAATATTCTTTTGAACTTTCTATTCATCAAAGAATCCTGAAAAAAAAGACACAGTTTCCACATAAATATTAAGCAGAACAACTGATAATAATCAGTAAGAAGAAGAAGAAATGTTTATTTATCACCAAATCAGCATATTAAAATGATTTCTGAGGGATCATGTGACATTGAAGACTGAAGTAATGGCTACTGAATATTCAGCTTTGCCATCACAGGAAAAAATAACATTTTAAAATATATGAACCATATCACACACAGACTTTCGATATGGCTGTATATCGGCACGGCTTTGATTTGGCCGTAGGTAATCACATCGTGCCGATATAAGGCCATATCTAACGTCTACGAGTGTGATATTGAATTTATACAACAGTTCGACGGCACGTGTGTGTAAATAAATTAGAAACAACAACAGACTGTCTTTAAAAGCCTTCTTTTGTGTAGAACTACTTCCTTCTGCCATGGATTCAAATCTAAAGTTCACAGTTTAACAGCTGAGCCCAAGCCTCCATTACTAATTCCAAAACGTCCCTTTAGAACTAGTAACGAAGGAACTTTAAGTTGCTTCATTGAAAGCTTATTGTATTACTGTAGTAAAAGCTTGCTGTAATTATGTAAAGTATTATGAGAGAGAGATGGACTGAGTGACTGTGATTAACGTTACCTGCATCTGATACAGCAGTCTCCTACACACAATAAAACATAAGTTTGAATGTCCACTGGGGAAAGCTTTGTCGTAACGTCAATATCATCTATTAAGGGTGATTTCTGATGACAGCACTGCTCAGTGCATTTGTTAGCTGTGTCAAGCTGTTGTTGAAAGTAAAAATAACTTCCATTTACAAGAGTCTTTACTGCAGTGGTGACTCATAAAAATAGTCTCTTGTCGCCATCTAATGGCGGAACAATGTAACTAAAATCACCCTCACGAACCCACTCACCACGTCTCAGTAGCTATTATTAAATACTATTTATATAAATTATTATTTATTGAATAATCATATTTAATAACAACAACAGCAATTATAAAAGTTGCTAGGCAATTCAGTCAACCATACAAAGACAGCGTTATATACAGCGTTGAATTTAAATAAACATGATAAGGTTTTGCCAAAACTATTTGCTCTGGAACAAATAATAGTTTAATGAGACCAAAGGCTGGCCGTTAGATTTACCCAACACAAATTATATCTCATGTTTAACCACTATAGAGACATCAGAGCCAGCGGTAAATTCCAGAAGATCTGGTCGCGGTGAAGCTGCTCTTGGCGGGTGTAATGAGCGCTGAACGGCAACTGAAAAGCTGGAGCTCCCGTCTCCGAAAATGTCAAAGCAAAGTTTGAAATAGACCTGATCTTTATTAACAAACCGCATATTTAAAGTCCAAGCAAGCACAGTCTCGCCTAAAAAACTATTAAAATTGCATTCTGTAACACAAAACAGTATTATTTTTTAAAATTATAGTGGATTTGGGCAACCGCCATGACACTCGCTGTGAGAAATACGGCAGCTTCGGCAAGCAGAGTGATACAAACGGTGAAGAGGTTGGAGGAGCTCTGTTGGCCTCTATTATCACATTCCTATCAGCCAATCAGATTCGAGAACCAGAAAGAAATGTTGTATAAATTAAAATAGAAAACAGTTATTCTAAATTGTTATAATATTTCACAATACTACTGTTTTTACTATATTTTAATCAAATAAATGCAGTCTTGGTGAGCAGAAGATAATTATTTCAAAAGTTATAAAAAAAACTGAGTAACCACAAACTTTTGAACAGCAGTGTAAATGGTTTTAAACTTCAGATATAAACTTTTAGACTTACACCATCACCATCAAAAGCTGCTCCTAAGTCATATTCACCTCCCTTCATAGTGCTGACCAGGTCAGCAGCATATGTTAAGTTAGGGTCAGGATGGTGTCCCCCAAAGTCCTCAGAGGGGACACAGTTAACAGCAGAGTTAGCAGGTGAACCAAGCTCTTCACACACAATCTTCTTTACATAGGGACCCACAACTAGTGTGAAGGACACAAAAAGAGGCAGTCTTCAGTTGGTTTATGTATATATACCGTTATATAATTGTGCCGTTTCAGAGGACTCATGTATGTTTTTGAGGGAATAAAATCCATACCTCCATGCATTGCATCGAGCCGTACATTGATATGGTTGGGTCCTGAGAGCAATTCTTTCAGAGCACCAAAATCAAAGATATCTCCCAGCATCTCTGCATAGGATTCCACTGAGTCCACAATTTCAACTGCAAAAGATTCAAGACTGTTAACCATCCTGTAGACCTATTAATCAAATATGAACTGAAAAATGACTTTATATAACTAGCAAATGGTACCAGTAAAGGGCTTGAACGTGTCAACCTCAAAGGTCTGCTTCCCAATGGTTGAGAGGTCCAACTTGAGCTCAGGGCAGATGTGATATTCCTGAAGGCTCTTGCTGATCTGAAAGATTTTGTCTGTGATGCCCTCTGGTGCAGGACCTATGAAAGAAAAACCAGACAAACTGAATTCCAGTTCAATACAGTCTTTACTTCATCACTAACATGTGTTAATTACTAATTCATGCATGCATCTATAACCTCCACTAGATATGTTGAATTTGATGCCAAAGTCTCCACTGGGGCCGCCAGGGTTGTGACTGGCTGTCAGGATGATCCCCCCAACGGCTTTGATTTTTCGGATCACACAGGAAACAGCAGGTGTTGACATAATCCCATCCTGACCAATGACCAGCCTGCCAATCTAAAACATCATCATGGAAGAGACAAGTGACTGATCAACTTGTGATAAAAGTTTTTAAAAAAAACTCATGTTGAAGATTTATGCTCAGAAATACAACCCTGAATCATAAGAGACAACAACCCTGAATTTGCCATCCAGTACAATGTTTACATTACATCAACCCTATTGATGTGTCCTTGTGACTTATAGGACACACATATACTATGGACTGTTACACAACACTGCAACAGCATTGCAATCGATAGGACATGGCTAGTGCATATTCATAAAGAATGAAAATCTATTACTTAAAAAAAGCGATGCAAACACTGTGTTCTGCCGTGTAGACTAGGGACGTGACTGCAGGCACGCCTCCTGCACATCATGGGCGCTGCTACAAGATCGCCTGTTAAAGAAATCCTCACCCCTTACAAAACACTGCTGCAAGTTTTTACTTTCTAAATTAAATGCGCTCTGCAATATGATGACACGGGATGTTGTGACGTCAAAACGCAGCGGCTCCTGCTTTTGGCAGTGAGTGAAATGTCAAAGGCGTCTCACAAACAGTTCAGCTTGAAAGATCACGGAGTTCGTTTCCGTCAAGTCCGAATCATTTCCGCGAATCGGTTCATTTGAACATCTTGATTTAAAGAATCGGATAAAAGATTCTGCGATTAATTTACGTCACGCTGCAGCAAGTTACGTCATCAATTCGTCCCTGGCATAAAAAAAAAGACATGATAGTGCTTATTATTGAGTTTTTGTTGATTCGGTTTCATTAACACTGGTCATATTAAGTCAATCTCATTCCTGCATTCTGAATTGGACATGAAGGTCTGGTTCAATGGTGACTTGAGAACCGCACGGACCGATTCAGTCCAACTCGCTCGTTTTTGAATCGTCAATGAATGGTTCAGAAAGGCTTTGCAAATTGATTCATTGATAAGATCCGACTTATGTGATCGAGTCGTTTACGAATTGAACATAGCACAGTGTGGACAACATTATTCCCTAGCGACATTCATAAATGTGTATGCAATTTATTTGGAAACACTATGATAAAAAAGTGACTTTGCTGTTTATTCCATGGAGTTTTGAAAGCATGCATATCTGAGCACACTTGCAACTGAAGTACCTATTTTGCAATGAACTTGAATGATGTCATGGCTAGACAGAGCCACCCCTTCCTATTTAAGGAAATAACTTTTGCTACACGTTACTTCTGCATACTATTACGCGTCGAATTCAGGCAATACTAACCCCATTAGCTGCAGCAATCTGGATGATCAGCTGAATAGCGTCTTTCATGAAGAACCGTCCATCTCCTCCCACTACCAGGGTGCCCTCCTGCCTCTGAGCAGGGTCAATGGTGGAAATTATACTCTGGATAAAATTCTCCGCATAATGCTGGTTCTGCTGGAATACAGTCACTCTTTTTCTCAAACCGCTGGTTCCGGGTTTTTGATCGGTGTACGGTTTGGTCTTAATAACCGTAACTTTCACCATGTTGCAGCAGCGGTCAGTGTCTGTCACTATCCGTGTGCCCAGTGGGATGTGTGTTCACCTCGTAGCTTCTCTATTCACACATTGGCCTTTCAACATTTAAACGGACACGCCCACATTTAAAGACACAGTAAGCCATATATAATGTCTGTAATGCTAATGTGCACTAAAAGGGTAAAGCAAGTCAGTAATAAAATTATGTTTCATGCTCTAAGTTAATCTTGTATAGTATGAAAACCTAAGCAAACAAACATTTTAGAGTTTTAAATTTACATTTTAAATTTTAGAGTGGTTGCAGATCAAGTGATTCATCTTTATTAGATATGTCTGCACTGAATCTCAATATTTATCACAATATGAACATTTAAAGCTTTTAGTTGTACACGTAAGTACCTAATGGTCATATGGGAGAAAATTTAGGGGTCCTATAAAAGTACATGTTGGGAAAGCTGGCGCTCTTGGTTAGAATTTTGTCTATTGCATCAAGTTTCACCCAGACATCATTCAAAGCAGAACAAAGTTTGCAATGATGCAAGGTTTGCATGTTGTCATGATATTGCAGGGTTTTTTTATTTTATTTTTTTAAATACAGGTTAAAAGTCAAGCTGGAACAATGTCTTGAAAGCAAGAGAAACAGATGTGGGAGTAACATTTTGGATGAAAGATTGTTATACAAAAATCTCTAAGCCCTAGCAACACTAAATAATACATAGTCTACATATTGAATACAAAGTTTGAAGAGAAGTTTACTTTGTTGGTGAGCGATGGAGAGCAAAGGAACGTAGTTTAAATACTCCTCACATGTCATGTGACCTTTAGTGTCTTGTTCTACAGTTACAGTTGTGAAAGTCAAAAGGCAAAATAATTGACAAAGTTATAAATAGAAGCTTAAACCTACATGTGGTGCTAAAGGTCAAGGCGAATAAAATTTAGGTCTGTGTGTATAACACTTTGGAATTTGAATTGTATGTTTGCCCACTAGCTTAATGCCAGACTAGTGCTTAAAACTAAATTATTGTTTTTATATTGCTTATGTTAAATTGCCACAGTTTCATTTGGAAACCCAAACTGATATGACATGTAACGTGATTGGTTACCTCCCATTATGGACTGGGGTGAATGTGCAAAAAAAATAAATAAATAAAATAAATAAATAAAAATAAATAAATAAATAAATAAAATAAATACATCCAAACAAACCATCCACAGAAAATATATTAAATCATTGTGTGAACTTTAAAATCATTGTTATAATTTAAATAATAAACAAATACATTAAAAATAATTTACTGACAATAATCAAAAACAATTGCTTTATTTACAATAAAAAACGTGAATATCATGAATGTAACTGCAATAACATTAATAATGCTTACAAACAGTAAAAACAAACAAACATGATAACTTTTGAAAGCTATTATAAAACATGTTTACAATGGTCATTGTAGCAAACAAAATCATTTATTTTACTAGCACTACATTATATTTTTTGTCTCATAATAAATTCTTAATGTTACTGAGGCATTTACAAACTTGGTATGATGGTCTCAACACAGTTGTAAGTCCACTCCTGTTGATCATTTAAAGCCATGACGTGGTGACATACCTGATCATAGACCAAAACAGTGCATAATCGTTAAAGATATTCATCGTAAGTGTAAATCTGAGTGTCTGTCATGTATAACTAGCTTCACTCTAGTTGGATTTTTTTGTTAGTTCTAATTGAGAATGGGAAATAGAGCATGAAATGCACCTCATCCTGCATCTACAGAAAAAACTGGTCTTTATTTGTGAGTGAAAATAGTGTATCTCACCATTTTAGTCCTAGCAGGAACCTCCACAGCAAACACACTCATGCCCCTGCTGCTCACACAGTTCTTGCTTTGTTCATTATTGACGTGCACTGTCACCTTTTGATTGGACTATGACAGCGAAAGTGATGGATACCAAGAAAACAACAGGGAAAATCAGTGAAAAGATTATCATCATCAATGAACAATCATTCAATAACAACAGTGCCACAGGAAATGTGAACACTAACATTCAAAAATTTGGGATCAGTAAAAAAAAATTACTTTTATTCAGCAAGTACGCATAAAATTGATAAAAATATTTCTGTTTCAAATACATGCTGTTCTTCTGAACTTTCTATTCATCAAAGAATACTAAAAAAATGTATCAAGGTTAACTTTTCACAAAACAATATTAAGCAGCACAGCCATTTTCAAAATTGATATAAATAAGAAATGTTTCTTGAGCAGCAAATCAACATATTAGAATGATTTCTGAAGGATCATGTGACACTGAAGACTGGAATAATGTCATTTTAAAATATATAAAAATATAGATGAGTTCTTGTAAAACTGTAACAATATTTCACGATATTGCTGTTTTTACTGTATTTTTGCAGCCAGTAAATGCAGCCTTAGTGAGCATGAGAGACTTATTTAAAAACATAAAAAACATACCAACCTGAACATTAGTGTATATTTCAGATTATTTCCACTGACTATGGCAAAATCTCAAGTCCTCTTATTAGAGCTAATTCCCTTCTATCTGTTGAAATGGTCTTCCAGCTGACTTTGCCTATATAATGGCAAATCAGGACATTGAAATTCTACTTATGGCCAGTGTTCCTTTCTATAAAGCATTCCAGTTGCTTTGTTCTATTCCCAGTGAATGTTAAGTACTAGAAGTGCAAAAGTGAGGCCTACACAGACACTTTTTAAATGAGTTGGCTTTTTTAACTTATAAATGTCATGTATTGATTTTCAGACTTCTTTGGATAAAAAACACCAGCTAAGTGACAAAAAACAATGACCAACCTACCTTATTGGCAATGACTGATGAAATCCTGCTCTCTCCTTTGTACGTATAAATCAAGACATTCTCATGACCTTTGAGAGATCTGGCCTCTGCTTTTGACATGATAGACCTCTGTACAGCAGAATTCAACATCTTGGCACCAGAATCCAAATGAACTGCCTGAAGAGTTGCCTTGACATCCTCACAGTAGACTTCAATGACAAATGGACAGGCCTAGTGGGAAAAAGAAAAATGTGCAAACACATTAGCTCAGCATTTTCTGATTACACTGGCTTCAAGATAGTTACACAAAAATATGTACCCTAAACCCTTGCAAAAACATCTTCAGTTTTTATTAGTTGGAAATTACAAGATATTCTCATGAGTAAATCTCAAAGACCTTCATACCTCCACCATCTCCAAACTGCGGTTGTAGCCCATGGCCTCCAGGGTGAGCCACAAATCTCTGGGGTCTCCCTCACGATCATTTGCTTCCATCAGGTTGAGCTCCAGGAAGCCTTGTCTAGTTAACTCATTTTGCTTTGTGTCAAAGTTCTCTACAGGAGAGCAAATACTGTTATAGAAATTCATATTATTATACTGGATTGGACATTACTTGTTCAAGATCTGGGAGCAATATTTTTATTTTAAAATAAATGAAACATTACTGAAGACTTTATCACAACACCCAAAGAAATTTACATGTCAGT
>JAUZSZ010000171.1:7244966-7263012 GCA_034780575.1 Labeobarbus marequensis
CTCAGATTCCAGATTTTCAAATATTGTCCTATCCTAACAAACCATACATCAATGAAAAGATTATTTATTCAGCTTTCAGATGATGTATAAATCTCAATTTTGAAAAATTGACCCTTAAGACTGGTTTTGTGATCCAGGGTCACAAATGACTAAATGTAAATGTAAATTTACAGGTAGAGATCCATGAGGATTTCATCCAGTCGTGTTTCGACCGGCTCAAGGCCTCCTATGACACTCTGTGTGTACTGGACGGAGATAAGGACAGCATTAACTGCGCCCAACAGGAGGCCATCCGCATGGTGCGTGTTCTCACGGTGCTCAAAGAGTACATCAACGAGTGCGACAGCGACTACCACGAGGAGAGGACCATCCTGCCCATGTCCAGGTTTGGCTCTGTGCATACACTGATCTTTCTTTTTATTCTTTTTTTGTTGGTATTTAGTTTTATCTTTGAATTGTAAAAAGCACCTTGGACAATGAACATAGTAATTATATAGGGCTATATAAATACAAATGACCAGTGATTGGATGATGAGATGTGGGCGTGGCACTCGAGAGCATATGCAGATGAGCTTGCGATGGAGGGGCGGAGTTTAAGAAAACTGAATGACTAGAGAAATCCTGCATACATCACCAGAGAGAAGACTGAAGCTACACTGGAAGATCCAGTTATATTTTAATTAAACATGGTCAAAACATTTTTTAAAAATTAAACATGCACAAATGAATTCTCCACTATATGATCTATAAGATGCATTTAGAAAATAGATAAGGTGAACGCATGACTTGAACACATGCAGTAGGAAGCCAAACAATGATAAAAAGATATAAATAGCGCTTCTCATATGTGACCCTGGACCACAAAAACCAGTCATAAGGGTCAATTTTGTGAGATTGAGATTTATACATCACCTGAAAGCTGAATAAATAAGCTTTCCATTGATGTATGGTTTGTTAGGATAGGACAATATTTGGCCGAGATACAACTATTTGAAAATCTGGAATCTGAGGGTGCAAAAAAATCTAAATATTGAGAAAATCTCCTTTAAAGTTGTTCAAATGAAGTTCTTAGCAATGCATATTACTAATTTTACTTTATGGTAAGAAAATTTACAAAATATCTTCTTGGAACATGATCTTTATTTAATATCCTAATGATTTTTGGCATAAAACAAAAATGGATGATTTTGTTATTTGCTATTGCTACAAATATACCTGTGCTACTTCAGATTGGTTTTGGGGTCCAGGGTCATGTATTGTCTGTCTCTGTGGTTCAGGGCGTTCCGAGGGAAGCACATCACTCTGGTGGTCAGGTTTCCCAATCAGGCCTGTCAGGTGGACGACTTGGACATCTGGTCCCACACTAACGACACTATCGGCTCGGTCCGCCGCTGCATTCTCTCTCGCATCAAAGCCAACAGCACTCACACCAAAGTGGAGCTGTTCATCGGAGGAGAGATCGTGGACCCCGCTGACGACCGCCGGCTGATTGGACAGCTCAACCTCAAAGATAAAACTGTGAGCTTTACAGATGTCTCAGTGTGTGTATATGATGGGTGTAGCGGTACACACTCATGACACGGTTCGGTACGTACCTCGGTTTTGACGTCACGGTTCGCTATGTTTTCGGTACAGCAGGAGGAAAAAACTAAAAAAATTTTATTTATTTTTTTATTATTATTAAACAGTGGTTTACTGAACAAATTGCTTTTTCTTTAAATAAATTAAATTACAATTATAATTTTCTTATGGATAAAAATCTACCTCAGCTTCTCTTCTGAACTATAGGGAGCCCTTTTACATTACTATAAGGTTACAGTTAACAACAGAGCCCAAACTTAAATTTAATTACTATTTTTTTCTAAATATAGTAATCAACACTCAACTTAAAATTGTATGAAAATGTGTAAATTGCACATAATGCAGTTTTTAAGCTAACTTCTAAATGATAAAATTTCTATTTGTTGTTGAAATATATTCACTTACACAGTGGCTGTCATAACTTGTTTCATAAAAGATTTATTTAAATATACATTAAATGATTAAGACATCACTAACAGGTCAAATAAAAAATATGAGTAGCTAATAGGCTATAGTTAGTTATTTTGCGACATGCTCTTCTCTAGACTTCATGTCTCTAGTGAACTGACAAGCTGTGGACACTAATGACTTGCCTGAGGTAAAATTAGAAGTAGGATGAAGGGACGATTGTGCTCTGCTCACGCCTCATCGAAGAGCGCCAAAATGGCATTTATTGTCTGAATTTCCTGAAAAAATGTAATGATTTTTTCGGTACACATGCGTGCTGAAAATTTTTGGTACAAATACATGTACCATTACACCCCTAATATAGTGCCTGCAGATATGTGCTAATTATTATTATTTTGTTGTTTATTCCCCTTTTGATTGCAGCAATTGAAGTCGGTGGCCATGGATGACGACTATTATGTGATTTTAGGGGTGCAGAGAAATGCATCTCCAGATGACATCAAAAAAGCGTAAGTGAAAGGGTTTGTTCACCCAAAAATGATAATTAGCCCATTATTTACTCACGCTCAAGCCATCCTAGATGTATATGACTTTCTTCTTTCAGACGAATCCAGTCAAAATTCTATTAAAAAATGTCCTGGCTCTTAAAAGCTGTTCAGTGGCAGTGGGCGGGTGTTTTCGTTCAACAGTCCAAAAGATGTCAATTAAAGTGAATCCATCCATAATAAAACGTGCCTCCCATGGCTCCAGGGGTGAATAAAGGCCTCCTGTAATGAATCAAGGCATTTTTGTAAGAAAAATGTCTATATTTAAAATGTTAGAAACTTTTCTGTAACTTCTGGTAAATGTTGTACGCACGTTCACAATAGAACGCTGTTCCGGCGGACGTAGGACGTCGGCATAGAGTAAGCAGCATTGAGACTTATGCTATGGGCTAATTTTCATTTTTGGGTGAACTATCCCTTTAATCTTTGGTTTCACTTAGTTCTCTCGATATCCCTTACAGTGCATACTATTCTACATTTAATACTATTTCAGATTTACAAAATAATAGCACTAATGATTTTTTTAGTTGTGTTTTTATGGAATTCTGCCAGTCTTGGCTCATTTATCACCTAGTCATGCTGCATTTCCCTTGTAGTTACAGGAAACTAGCTCTCAAGTGGCATCCAGATAAGAATCCAGATAACAAGGAAGAGGCAGAAAAGAACTTTAAACAGCTTTCAGAAGCTTATGAAGTCCTGTCAGATGGTAAGTCTTAACATGCAGAATTTTAGATTATAATAAATTATAAAGATACTTAAATAATTATAAAGATATAAGATAATAAATATAAATATTTTCATTTAAAATATTTACCCAAAAATTTCAGCATTTTTAATTGTTCGTCACAGCCGGTGAAAATTTGATGTACTAGCCTGATTGGGCCTTCAAAAAAAACCAAAAATGCTTACTGTTGAGCCTTTCTAAAAAAAAGTCTATATGTTGCCACCCCTACACTTTGTGCTAGTAGTAACAGTAATGGTTTTTAAATGGGTTATATCAAAGGAGCTGTAGATTCTCAATATACTCTAAACAAGCTGGGTTTTTTTTTGTATTTAACCAAATGTGGCACAACTGCTTACACACACTCTCAATGCATGCTAAACATTGCCTTATCAACGTTGTACAGACTCACAGACACTCCTTCATTTGGAGAGGTTGTGTTCAGCAGTTGAAGCCACGGTTCTTTATAATGGACTTTTTTTTTTGAATTCCAAAATATTAATGACTGATGGTACTACAACCACTGTGTCTGGTTCACGGCTGGTGCATGTGTAATATAATTACTCAATTTTTGACAGTTGTTATGCAACAAATCTATATGGTCTCTCACATTTTATGTTAGTATTTTCAGCTTTATTAGGAGTTCATTAATAAAATGTAGTTGCATGACTCTTGGTTTGCTCTCTTACAGCTAACAAAAGGAACTTATACGATCGATATGGAAAAGAAGGCTTAACTCCAAGTGGAGGTAAATTACATCCTACAGTGAATTTTAATAATATGGTGTTTGGTCCTCTTATTAATCCCTAATTTGGAATAAATATATGTATATAAATAATATGCAAATATGATATGTTTGAACCTGTCACTTCTTTCATCATTTGGACAGGAGGAGGAAGAGGACACTTTAATAATGACCACTTTGGAGGATTCACATTCCGCAATCCAGAGGATGTCTTCAGGGAATTCTTTGGTGGACAAGATCCATTTGCAGACTTCTTTGGTGAGTTCGTATTGACCCCAGTGTTTTTTGTTTTGCATGCATTGTCAAATTAGATTTTGTTTTGTTTTTTTCAGGCTATTCTGTAGACCTTATTTTTCAAGTGTATGTTTAAACTTCTGTTTTTGCAGTAGCTTTTCTGTAGCATTGCTGTTGCAGAGTAATTAGCTGGTGTACTGGATTTACATACTGTAGAGTTAACACAATTTATCATGAGCATTGTAATGTTTGAAGTGGATGTCATAACAAATGTCAGTAGACCGGGAATCTTACTTTCTTGGTCTGGAAATACAATCTGGAAGACAACCAGCACAGTGCTTAAAAAGGGGTGGAACTACATAAGGTCTATAAATGCTACATTCTTTACATTTTAGGTGGAGATCCATTTGACAATGACTTCTTTGGTGGCGGCCGGCGGCACCACCACCACCACCACCAGCGGGGCATGAGCAGGAGCCAGACAGGAGGGTCCTTCTTTGGGGGCTTTGGGGGATTCCCACCTTTTGGGGCAGGATTTTCATCTTTTGATACAGGTCAGATATTACAAATATGTTCATGCTTCAATTCAAAATCTTGTCAGTTGATGTAAAAGTGCAAACACACACAGCTCAAGTATAAAATTCTGAAACTTGTACTACAATCCAAACATCAGGGTGTATGATATCTTTTTTTAGATGCGAGGCGCTATATATTTTTATCAATGTGCATCAGGACGTGCATGGATTAGAAAATTCTTAAAAATGTATTTTGGTGCTATATTATTTCTTTATTTTGTTAGGTTTCTCTCCCTTTGGGCATATGGGAGGAGGTGGATTTACTTCTTTCTCTTCAACTTCATTTGGTGGAGGGGGAGGTGGCGGAGGCATGGGCAGCTTCCGCTCTGTGTCATCCTCCACTAAATTCATCAATGGCAGGAAAATCACTACAAAAAGGTAGACATCTTTCCAGAGTTGTAATTTATCCATCTTATTTTTAACATAAAAGTGGATGTGGCCATTTGTATGAGGCTTCTGGTATCATCTGCTTCCAGTAATTTTTAGCTGTACAGAACAGCTCATTATGCTACTTGATACTGCAAACTGCTATTTTCATATCATATAATTTATTACATTAAGTATTGTTGTAATCACAAACCTATTTTTCACCCTTTACTGCACTTTGATATTCTTCTAATTATCTACCTGTAGCAGCTAATGAATCGGAAGTCTCAAACATTCACAGGAAATAGCTTACTTTCATGTTGCAAAATAAGCTGAATAGGTTTGCGATATAAAAGCAACGTCAAACCAACTACATAAACGACAGCCTGAAATAACATTTTAAATGATTCCTTCCTGTGCTATTTATTTGTTTCGACAGAATCGTCGAGAATGGACAGGAACGTGTAGAAGTGGAAGAAGATGGACAGTTAAAATCTCTAACCATAAATGGTAAGGAACAACTGCTGCGATTGGAACACAATTAAGATAATGGAGCCCTTTCAGCACAAACTTGAGCTCAAACAATGTTAGTACTGTCATTCAAATGTCTGTACATTGCGTTCTTTTGCTTGTTTGTTGTGTTTTGCTTGTTTTTCCCTTTTTCATTTTTAGACTCTTGTTTCTGAACAATTTTTTTGTTTATATATTTATAAACGGGGACTGTCAGTATTTTGTGCAGGATACGTGTAATTTTACTTGTATTTGGGACCATAATGTGAGATTATTTTTTTTCTTTCCGCGAGCACTTTGTGTTGCTGTGTCTTCATGAATGCACATTGCATTTTGAATAGTGCTTTGGGCTGAAAGGAGAAAGAGGATTGTGCATTGTGCATGACTTTACCAACTGTGTGGAGTGTGGAATTGGAGTACGTAACTTAACTGTTCAAACCTAATGGCAACTTGTCTAATTCATTTGTTAAGCATATTTGTAAATGCTGGTAGAGTGCTAGATTCATTGTACTGATATGCAATTTTTATTATTTTTAATTAATGAAAATGTTTTTTTTTCCTCATTGTTGCATGTAAGACAACAAATGTTGTTTATAGTTGTAATGTTATTACTAAATAACCTGATGAGAATCGGAGTTAATAATATAACTGAACTATGACCATTCAAGTAACTTTGTGTACTTTGTAAAATAACTTGAACCTAAATAAATGAGTTTCATCCTTTTTGGGGATGTGGCAGCTCTGCGGTCTATGTAGTTTTGCTTTAACTGAGAGTGATCTTTGATTTTCTTCCAAATCCAATCATTACGGGAGCGTGTTGCAGCTTGTTTGCTTAAACTAACAATGCTCTACTCTGTTATAACAAAATATGTTTCGTTTTTTCTGCATCTTTTGGAGTTTAGAGTGAGCAATCTTTTCATCTCAACTCAGTTATGATAAATTGATCATTATTAATGTTTGATGTATATTTAAACCAGAAACATAAAACAGGTAGTTAATATGCCTTTAATAAATACACGTACAAATTAAAATAATGTACATTCTGATATGGAATGTATGGATAAAATTTCTAACCATTTTGATGTAGATTAATAAGCTGTGATATAGCAACTTTGGCAGTGTTTATTAATGAAAGATATTAAAAGTGTTCATGGAAGAAAAAAAAAGTGTTGTAAAGCAAAGGATTTGATAACTATGGTGGGTTTTTAAAAAAATAAATTATTTTAATAAAAACAATTATTGTAACAATGTCTCAAACTATTTTGTTTACATTATGGATAGTAATCACTCTGGAGTTGTGTTATGCAGTGTAACGTTTGTTAGATGTTGCCTTTTAATGTCTTTGATCAATGCCTTCCAACGCCGCCAAACGAAGCTGGCTGCAGTGCTGCCAGAATGCATGGCTAACAAAACTAACAAGCTTTGTGAAATTTTTTTTTTGATTTTTTTTTAATGCTCTCTAAATGCATCTCTATCTCTGGATATCAGAGGTGTAGTATACATCAGGCAGAATTATCATCATCAAAACAGTTTGGGGAAACTGGCTGGTAATATAAAGTATAACTGGTTAGAAAAAAATCTTTTTAAATTAAAGGCAGATACTAATACACACATTAAAATAGTGCTATGCCCCCTTCTAAACTAAACCACACCCCTCTCTCTAGGAAAAGCCCAGGAGATAGGCATGCTGGAGGGTCACAGACAGAGGAAGGAGCTCCCTGACTCCTCTTCCTCCTCCTCCTCACATTCTGCAAGGCAGTCAGCTCAGAGAGAGGAGCAAAATAAAACTACAGGCAAAGGTCAGAAGCCCATTTCATATTTCGTGTGAGATTCCAGCAGCTCGAGTATGATCTTTGTGATACTTAAAAGTTATGTATCTCAACAGAGCAAACTGGAGTCAAGAGGAAGAGAATGACGGTGAATGGAGAGACCAAAAAGGCCAAAGAGTCCTAAATTTGTCTCTGCATCTCAACTCATAGTACTGATAGTCTGACATACTGTAGCTGTGGATATTCTGTGTTTAGGTTGGAAAAAACTTGCATTTTTTTTTTTTGGATGCAAAAGTAAAATTTATTATTTTAAGTTTTTTACGCTACTAATCGATAACGAATAGTAAATCTTCTGTACTGAAGAACTGTGACTGACACGGAAATGGAAAAAATAATGAAAATGGATAGTTTTAATGAAAATCTGTGCAAGCGAGCCGTTCTCATTTGCATGATCCACACAATTTATTAATGAATAAACCCAACCAATGTACATTGATTTTTCAGTAATAAAACCAGTCTTGCCTTTGGTTGCATAATCAAACTTTGTAACATTTAACATGTTCCATGTAAACACAATGCTAGAGGCTTGGTATTTGGTTTCAGCCTTGGTTACTGTATAGAAGCATAGTCATACTGAGAAATATTAGCCACGTCATCACAGTTTATGAGTAAATACAACAACTCTGGCTTGTTCATGATGTTTTCATGAATTTGCAGACTCCCTTCTTTCTGGCGGTCACTGCCCTGAGCAGTGGGCCCCATTTGCTCCTGGTGAGGAGTTTCTCTTTCAGCTCCTGAAAAACTGGGGGTCCGTCGTGTTCTTCGGCGTCTGAGCTGATCTCCATCTTCTGAACTATGAGCTTTAACAGGTTGTGTTGCTTTTCCATGGTGTCTGACAACTCCTTCATCCTGAGAAAATTCACAGCACAAGTCCTTAGTCAGGTTAGATGCCATGTTGAATTTAACACAGATGAAAACGAGGCTGTGAGGGATAGACTTAAAGTCTTTACACTGGCACACAGTATAAAGGTCCTAGATCACGTTATTTTTTTAACTCACAACTTTCAGTACTGTTTTATGAAGTTTTTGTTTACCGAAAGCTTTTTTCATAAAAACATTTAATCAAGGGAACAATTGGAATGTTGTTAAACAACAGTATAGTCCATTAAATGCACTGTAATTCTATCCCTCACAGCCTCAATTTTATTCCTGCTAAAAATTAAATATGGTGCTTCCCTGCATAAGGTCTACCAGATTTAATTCAGGACTCGATTAACTTCAATTTGGCTGTAAATTAAGTTTTTATTTTTTGTCAGATTTTTACCTGTGTTTCTGTTTGGTTAGCTCCCGTTCCAGTGGAGTTAACTGGTGGATGGTAGGATTGAGACGGGTCCTGGACTTCTTCACCTCATGCCCACTAAAAAACCATCTTTTCTGTTCACAAGCACATCAAATCTGCTTTAACAACTTGTGGAAAGTGCATTGAAAATTTTTTTTAACATTAAAAATATTAAGCATTTTCACAGAAAACTCTCTTCACAAATCTCTAATTTCAGTCAGTTCATAATTTTCAAATTGCTTTATGTTTGTAAAATATGTTTGTTTGCTGCTGTAATTTGAAAGCATTTATTGTTTTACCATCTACCACACAATTATCATAGTTGGTTTGCCCTTTGAAACATGAACATTATCTTGTTATTGTGTTGGACTGTCTGACCTTTCCACTGAAGCATCTGTTTGGGAACTCCTTGACGGTGACCTGGTCCACCCGCTTCATAAACCAATAGGGAAGCCGCTCCTCCAGATTAGTGTGAAGTTCAATCTGTGGAAAAGATTGACAACAAAGCATTGTTTTTAGGTATACTTATTATTAGGACACAGTATTAAGAGTGTTGGTGTTGAATTACCTGCATTGCAATCCTCTTTAAACATGCATTTGTCTGCACCTCTGCTATGTCACCAAAAGCCAAACCAATCTAAACTCAAAATACAGGAATTTGACATGTAATCCGGCATAGTGGAGTGTCCTTTTATATTTAATTCAGACCCTGTTTTCATTTGGACTTACCAGAAGATTCATGAGGAGAATAGGTACAAGTAAGACAAACCAAACAAAGATTGCCAGTGTCAAAAAGGGGAAAGGAAGGTCTCCTTGCAGGAAGGGTTTCAAGAAATTGTCCTGGTAGTTGATTTCTCCAACCATCATGACAAAGGTCTGCAGCAGTGACAGGAACATCCTTCCAAAATGTTGCTATAAAATAGATTCATATATTAAACTTGGCCTATAAAACTAAACATTCAGGCTAGTTTTCCAAACTGTCCACAATTTGTAATATTAATCATTATTATGTTTAATAATCATTTAGTAACACTTCTATACACACCTGTTCGATCATCAAGGCATAGAAGGCCAAAGCAAATCCCAATATCAAGTAGAAGAACAGCACAATAATGCTCAAGAGCGTCCGTGAGATCTCCCGAAACATTACCACATAAATTCCAATCCGTTCAAACCTAAAGACATGAGGGATTAGTCCTTAAAAAGGTTGTGGCATACTTGTTTTAAGTAATTCTGCTCTGTGGATGCATTAACTGTCATTCTAGCAGTCCAGTACCGCTGGAGATAGAGGAGGAGGTTCATCCAGGAGGCCAGAGCTGCCAGTGCCAGGAGCTCTTGACGTTCAGCAGCAGCGGCACCACGATCACCAGAGAACAGATCGCAGCGGCCCAGTCCATGTAGTTCGATAGGTCCCGCAAATAATTCAGCCGCTTCCGCAAGCAAGACAGTTTACATGATTAGGCATGCTTTAACTTTTAGGATGCAAATCTTTTCAAGCGGTGAGATTTAAGAGTAGCCGTCTGTCAGAGGAGTCGAGATGAGCATCCTCAAAATTAAATTATACTAGGCCAATTATATTGTATTGTATTATATTACTGCACTTTTTTATTTATTTTTATGTAACAGTTACTCCGAGTCCCAGTTGCGTCGCTCTTCTCGTTACTCAACTGACCAATCAAATATAACGCAGCATCATACGTCCAAATTCCGACGAAAAAGGAACTAAATGTAATTTGCGTCTTTCCACATAATATATTTAACAATAATTATCATCAGGTAACCAATTCAAGCTTTAAATATCCTTTTTTTTGCAACAGAAATTGAAAAGATTGCGAATCTCAGGTAACGTTAAACTTGACAAAACACACGCGAGTAACGTTAAATGTTAGATAAAATTCATGTTTAAATGTTTATAATTGTCATTATTCTGCATATATATATATATATATAGCCTATATATATATGACTCAGCGAAATTTGTTCTGTTGTACAGTATTCACAAATGTTGTTAATAATGCGTAGTTAATCAAAAATATGTGCATGGGATCATAATTATAATCAAACTGGTTCCAATGAGTTATTGATCAGTCTACATATAAGGCAGATTTCATTCATTCATTTGCTTGCTTGCTTACTTATATGGCTACATACAAGTTTGGAAATATAATGTACAGTATATACGAACCTGTTGAATCATTTGCAAGATCTCTTTCCCAACTGCATACAGATTCATTGCAAGAACCAAGAGCATGCATGTTGTGATTATATAGGACTGCTGTATAGAAAGAGAAGTTGGGTCATAGTTTGTTTTTTTTCTAGGTGTATACAACATACTATATCTTCATTTTTCGTAGCTTGTACAGGGACGTGCAGACCATGTTGACTGATGTGACATTTCTTGCAGTGACCAGTGTGGGCTTCAGGTTCACAATGAGATATGTTAGCGGAAACACCCCCAGAGCATACACAGTCATATTGAGCAGATGTGCTTTGATCCCATAGGCACTCCTGTAGAACAAAATGTTCTTTAGCTCAGGATGCTGAAACATCAAAAATTGCAGAATCAGTTTTCAGCTGTATAACTCACCATTTCATCTCCAAATATTTCTTGCATACTGGATGTGTCAGCAAACTGATGCGATTAAAATTCACCATAGCCTGTAGCGGAGACACATTTTCTGAACGTGGCCATTCGCGATTAACACAATTAGAATATATTTTTAGTGAAGTACCAACATTTAGTGCGCTGAGAGGTTTGTAGGTGTTGTCTTTTTCCAGACCTGTCTTTTTCAGGTTTTGCAGTGGATGCTGAAGCCACCTGAAATTGTACTCAATCTGGAGAACATACAAAGTGTTGGTTGAAGAGGTTGTTACTTTATGCATCTAGTACAAAAAGAAACTTACGTAGTAGTTGGTGCTGTTCACATCTTCTTCTGATTCCTTTATGCAAGTGTCTAGAAGATGCTGGGGAAATATGCAATGCGTCGCTGGTTAGTGTGTTAAACCTTTAATTTAAGCGTCAGGCTTAAGCAACAGTAAAAACTCACTTTAAAGGACTCTGGAAGAAACTCAATCATGTCCATGACAATGCAACGTTTTGTTGAGTTAGGTTTGTACGTTGTCATTGCCTCTTCACATCTGTATTCAACAAGGATGAGATATAAATGAAGACACTAGGAAACAAACATTTCTAGAAATTGGCTGACCTGTCGCTCTCGATCACAGTGTTGGTGACCTCCTTCCTCCCATTATGTACAGCCTCATGCAAAAAAGAGGCATTGTTCTTGTTGAGGATGATCTTGGCCCCTCTGTATAACAGCAGTCTTACTGCTGCCACATGACCTGCCCTAGCAGCCAGATGCAAAGCTGTGTTCTGAAAGAGATCAATATTTAAACAAACCAGCAGCTGTGGCCAAGTTGTGTCAAAATTGTTTTAGCAAATTAGACAAACTACCCCATCTCCATCGGTTTTGTTTAGAAGTTTGATGTTAGATGTCAGCAAAGTGTCCATGGTCTGTGTGTATCCTTCAGATGCAGCATGATGAAGGCAGGACCATCCTCTATAGTCACTGAACATATAAAAATAAATAAAGTCTGCATGAAAATATAGCCTTGAGCAAGATATTATTACATTTTACATTGTTCAAAAATTTTGATTGTTGCCTGAATTAGATTGTACCCCGGACAAAAAGTGAAGCACATGTACCTGTGAAACAGCGCCCCCTTGCGTAGGAGAAGCTCAACTACTTTAACGTGACCTCCACGAGAGGCCAGGTGCAGTGGAGTCAGTCCTTTCTCATCCCCCTCATTCAGCAGTCTGGTGTCTGTCACCATCTCCAGAAGTCTGTGGCATGTGTTGATCCTCCCATATCTCATCAGAGACAGAAAATAATACACATAAGTATATGTAGGCCTAATTGGAGCTTTCCTTCGGTTTGTTGAGAAGACTGGGAAATGCAAATGCTCTTAACTATTTTCTCATTGCCGTTCATGAATATTCACAGAAACAGTCTTACTCAGCCGCAAAATGAAGTGCAGATTTCTTCTGTTTGGACTTCTGGTCCAGCGAGACATCTAATCCCAGCATGTTCTTCACCGACTCTGGTATTCCCAGTCTACAGGCGTAATGGAGAGGAGTACAGCCCTCAATATCCTCATCACTGAGAAGCTCTCTCTCACACTCTCGTGCTGCGGAAAAACTAAAACAGACTTTCGGTGAACTTCTACCTCTTTTTAGTGGAACTACCAGTAGAGGGCAGCAGTGGTTTAAGTTTAGGATCTCTAAGAAAGCTGTGAAAATGAGTAATTCGGTGAAAGATGGGAAGAGTCTTGATGGGAAGAGCCCTGTACGTTTTACCTGCAGTACTTCTGTGGGCAGGTTTTTCAGACCCCTGGGTTGCAAGATGGCCAGATGCAAGAAGTTGCATCCAGATTTGTCTTTTTTCTTCAGATCAGCGCCTACAAAACGCATTTATTAGTGTTTGTTAGTGTCATTTTTATCGTTATTTAGAGTATTATAATAAATAAGACATTAAATATAAGACAGTGGCTCTTAACCAGAGGGCCTTAGCTAATTTCCAAGGGGGCCTCAAGATGACCTAAAATGTTTTAACGCATTATCCATCATAATTTGGTGTTCCCGTTCAAAAGTGACAGGCCTTTTGGAAATTGGTGTAAATCTTTCATTTTGCTATATTATCACCAAATCTTGGATTCAATCTTCTTGTTTTCTTTCAATTAGCACAGGTTTTGTATTTCCTTTTGGAACTGATGGGTCATAGGCCTCATTGATTTGAGCTTATGAACCTCATTGTTATTATTTTTTAAATGAGAGATTTACAAGCCATTTTTAAAAGGCCAGCCAGCAAAGCTTTAGTCCAATTCAATAGCATTATTTTCAGAAAAAAAGAAAAAAATCATCTCCAGGTCAAAAAAACAAACAAACAAACAAAACAGGAACATAACATGAGGGTTAAAATAAGACAAAGCCACTGTTATAAGATATAAAATAATGATGATGGTAATAATAATTATTATTATAATAAATAATAATATTGATATTCATTTATTAAGGCTACCATGAGAGAGGAGCAGATTGACAGTTCGCCATGCTTCGCAACTTGTTGCCAGAAGAAGTGGAGAATGGCCTTTGCAGTCAACAAAGTCAATGTCAGCACCCTGGAACAATAATATATAGATTTACGGTAATTGTCAGAATATCATGTTTAATTTTACAAGCATAGTTTACTCACTTAAAAACATCTGCAGTTGCCATACCTGTGAGATAAGGTACTCTGAGAGTTCAAAATGATCAAAAATGGCTGCTCTGTAAATGGAAAGTAAATAAGGAGAGATAGCTCAGATATGTTGGTTTGTTTAGTCTCATTTAGTCAGGTTTAGTATAGTTGAAGTACTTATGTAGCGGTGTCTGGTTGGCCCCATCAGTGATGTTGATAAGGTCACACACTTTATGATAAGCCGACAACATGACTTTAACAACCTCAGTGGCACCTTGACTACACGCAAAGTGAAGCGCAGTGGATTTATCACACTGTAAAGGGAAAATATGTAACAAAAGTACCAGAGTAGACATTGTCTATTGGTGTCCATTTGATGACAAAATCCTCCATTACCTGCTGCTGTTCAATTTTTGCTCCATATGCAATGCAGAGTTTAATGATATCAAGATTTCCTCCACGCACAGCCAGGTGGAGTGGACTACTGCAAGATTTATCCACATAGTTTATATGGGCGTCAATAGACAGACCAACTTCTTCTCCTGTGAAAAATTAGAAAAGGTTTTTAGCCTCAAAGTACTAATATAATGTTTCAGGCTCAGAATGCACAGTTGGTTCGGCGATACAACATCTCACCTTTCAGAAGAATGACCTCCATGGATTTCTTAGCTCCAGCAAAAGCAGCAGCATGAATCGGAAAATGGCCAAGCTTGTTCTGACGACAGAACTTTGCACCATGTTTGTACTAAAGTAGAGATAATGATAAAATGGTTATATAATCATCAAGAACAAAAGGAAAGAATATTTCAAATCATCCAATCCAACTTACCAGTATGACCAGAGCCTCATGGTTGTCCAAAGACGCAGCTAAAATGACAGGGGTGTTTCCCAAGTCCCCTTCCAGGTTCACATCGGTTTGTTTATGTGAGACAAGTTGCTGTTTAAACCCAAAAGTGTAATAATGTTATCTATATTGAGGCTAAGTATATTGCTTCCAATGAGAAACACAACAACTATGGACATTAATGTAATGCAGTATGAGGCTGTATTATAATATTAATACTTTATGATGCTGTGAGCAGGCTGACCCACCTCTAACACAAAATTTTTACCCAGGCTGACCGCCATATGTAGCGGTGAAAGTTGGCTGTTGTTTAGGATGTTAGGATCTGCTCCCAGAGTCAGAAGCACAGAGCAGCTTCCTGGCTGGTCCTTCTGCACAGCCCAATGAAGAGGTGTGTTCCCTTCCTCATCCCTGGCATTGAGCTCTGCAGTGTCAAAAATGAGATTTTTAGTTTAGTTTATTTGTTTCTTTACAGCAATGTTTACATTCATATTTTCTCATTAATTCAAGCTATTTCAAACTAATAAATGTCTAAAGGTGTGGTTTTATGTACCTTGTTGTCCAGTGATCTGGACTATTAGTCTGATGATGCGAAAGTGTCCCATGGATACGGCGTAGTGCATTGGGCTGGCACCGATGTTGTCGCGTGTGTCCAGGTACCGCGTGTGCTTCTCCAGAGCGACTACATTTCCTTGCTTAGTCCACTGAGTTTAAAATTCAGTCATGAGGAACGTTAGACCACCTGCACAAGCTGTCATCTCACAGTATTATCAGACAGGGGAAACTAAAGGCATGGCACATGATTTTCTCTCTCTGAAAATTTATAAAATATTTTGTCCTGCATGTTAGATCCTATACCATTCACAAGTTTGGAGTTAGTTAAGAAATTAATACTTTTATTTAGGAAGGACACATTAAACTGAATAAGAATCCTGAAAAAATATGACTATTTCCACAAAAATATTAAGCAGCAGACCTGATTTCAACATTGATGATAAGAAATGTTTCTTAAGCAAAACAAATGAGCATATTAAAATGATTTCTTATGGATCATGTGACACTGAAGACTGGAGTAATGGCTGCTTTGCCAATAAAACAAATTACATTTGAAATATATTAAAATTTATTATAAATTATTTAAAATGTTATTTTAAATTGTATTTAAATTTTAATGTTTTTTTGTTTTGTTTTAAATAACAATATAGATTTCAAACAATTTGACTGTTTTATTGTATTTTTGATCAAATAAATGCAGACTGGGTGAGATAAGACTTCTTTCAAAAAGTCTTCTTTCAAAATCTTGCTGACCCAAAACGTTTGAGGGGTAGTGTATATGTATAATTTCTGAATAAATGAGTGAATTTAGATCAGCAGAGTACCTCAAAAACATTTGCAGATATCTGGTTGCTCTCGTCCCCATCCATCATGCTGTCATATGACTGTTGTCTAGATTTTGACTCAGTTTTGGAGATTTGTGTCATTTCTGTAGTTTTTTTAGTCATCCTGCAAGTAAACTATGAAAAACAAGAGATAAGGTGTCATTTGTTGTTAAAACACACACACACACACACACACACACACACAGTGTAGAGAATCTGGTTGCCTTTCAAACACACAAGCTTCAAACAAAAGTCTAATTTTATGAAACAGATCAGAACATCAGGTATAAACAACACAAACAAAATAAGTTGTTGTTGTTGTTGAAGAGACTGTTAATGAGGTCCATTCTTACCCATTTGGAATCTCCTCTATATTGGCTTGTGTGTGGCTTTTTTGCTATCGGTGAGTGGGTTTTTATAGTGTGGTTAGATGTGTGCTGGTTATCAGATTACACTGTTTCACTAAGAGAGAGAGAATGATAGAGCCTTTACTATTTTTCTGATGCAGCCAGCTGGTTCCTAATGAGACTTACGGGTGCACTTAGAAAAGAGCAAAAACGTAAGTTTATGGATGATGAGAATCAAGTTCCACTAGCTATATTACATTATTAAGTTTTATGTATGAAATGATATAATTGTGATTCTGTATAATTCATGTAATTATATTTTATTTACATCATCCATCTTTTTTTCAGGTAATTCAATAAATAAAGCATTACTTGTGAGATTTGTAAATATCAATCAAGTATTTAGGAGTTAAGAGGTTACATATTACCATCAGAGTGGTCCATTTCAGGTCTAAGATCATTTCCTGTGAGTACTAAAGAGGCATAAACCCCTGGTTATGTTCATGGGCCATTACTGCTCATGAAGATAATTATTTGTGACGACTCTAGCCTAGCAATACAACATTGTAGTGTCTCCACACAAAATATGCCAAAAACTTGTTTCATACAAACATTTTGTAAAGTAGCATATGGTTAAATCCATAATAGACTTACAGTCACTACAAACGTGTAATTTGGAGCTGAACCAACCAATCATATAAGGATTTTTAATAAATTTTATTAATAAAGCAAACATCTCAAGTCTAAACTAATTATGAGCATGTGATGTTTAGTAACATGTAGATGTTTGCTTTAGCCACTAGGCCATCATTTGTTCCTTCAATTTCAAAGCACAAATTGGAGGTTTCTGATTTTAAACATAATAAACATTGCATAGAGTTACCTAAGCAACATATCTCTTGACTCCATGTAGTCCAGTACGGTTCAGTTTCTTTCTATTATAAGATTAAAAGGTATTGTATAATGTTTTAATAATAGTTACATGATCATTCTCAGTTTTATGATCTGATCTTATCTTAATTGTAAACATTTGCAGATAGGTGATAAGAAACAAAATTTGCTAGTTTTATTGTTTTTAATCTAATGATTAAATGGTAAAAGACATGCACTATATAAAGTAGTTTTGTAAATACAATCAAGATGGGCCTAATTGGAGTACATTTAAAGTGCCCCTGTTATGGAGTTTTGAAAATGAACTTTCATGGTACCTAACACAGCTCTAAGTGAATGAAAATATCCTGCAAAGTTTTACATTTGAAAGTGCACCATGTAGAAAGTTATTGTCTTTTAAATGAAAGAGTCGTCTCTGAATCATTGAAACGAGTCTTTTTTAAAACGAATCCCAAGCCGTTTCATGGTCAACATGAAACATTAGCATATTGCCCGCCCACTTGTTGCGCGCGCAGACCTGGGAAAGCTTGATTTTCGCGTTGGTCTGAATGAAAA
>JAUZSZ010000171.1:7569862-7580006 GCA_034780575.1 Labeobarbus marequensis
ATTGTAGCAACATTTGCATTAACAAATACCACATTGTAGTCTAAAAGAAAGAAAATCCAGCTTGGGTAATTGAAGCCACACATTATCTTTATTCATCCATGTAAACACCCACGTTTACCTCTCTTAGAGAGCCGTTCACTCACAGCAGGTCTAAACAGTATTCTCCCAGTGACCTGTAATTATTTGATAGATTTTTAGAGCTAACTGCTATTTAGTACGCTTGTAAGTGCTTCCTAAACAATCAGACATAATATGGGACTGATTTAAAGAGTAAGGCAGGCAGTTTTGGCAGCACTGAGGGGCTGGTTTGAATCAGCGGAGGCCCCTCGCTCCAGCTCTGGTTTTAAACTGTTCTTTGTGTTTGTGGAAGTGCGGCTGGCGGTCGACTGCGAGGCCTGCGAGGCAGCGCTGTTTAATTGGGCTTTGTTGTGGAAAGAAATGGGGGAGCACGGTTCACTGTGGTCACATCTGTACAATGGTGGCGACTGGAGCGAAGAAACTCACACATGTACGTATGCATGCAAAAACACGCACGACACAGGATGTCTAGTCATAAATTGTCACTAATGAAGCTGCAGTCAGGTGAATTTGCTGAATATTTCTTGAATACGCACAGAGTGTGAATCAGTGTTGCAATGCATTTGCTTTGTGTGAGCAGATTTTAGCAGCGTGTAATTATCACATTTACAAAACAGAGCTTCTGAATAATAAGATGTTGGATTTGCACATGTGACTGTTTGGCCTGCAACTCTCTCATATACTGTGGTGACATGTTGTACTCTATCTAGAGCAAGCATTTTTTTATAATTATTGTAAAATCATAATGCAGGCAGTTTTATGAGCTCATTCTAATTGAGTTTACATGGAGTATTTGTACTGTTTGTACTTCTCAAGATACTAGATCTTGTTACTGTTGCTTGCTTTGGGTTTAAAAAACATTTCATATTCAGTAATATTATTGATTTAATGGTGCTGAAACTTTCAGATGAGAACAAACATGAACTGAATTGAACTTAATTTGAGCTTAAACAGTGGAGTTTGTCTAATATTTGATGAAGTGTGCATCATTGATTGTGTTATTTTCTTGTAAATTACTGTGAAGCTGCTTTGAAATGATCTGTATTATATAGAGCACTATAAATAAATGTGACTTGACTTTTCTAAAGACCTTTGTGGTCCTAACAAAGGCAGATAGAAAACTATTATAAAACAATTAAAAGGGGGAAAACAACTTGCTTGGTGTTTTTGTCTTGTCTTGTTTTGTTTTGCTTAGAACAAGAAAAACAATATCTGCCAAGTAAGAAAAACCCTTAATTCAAAGGGAAAACAAGATTATTTTCCTTGTCCCTTTGACAGATATTTTTTTTATCGTAAAAAAAACAACTCAATTTTGATACTATTTGATAAAGACTAAATATCATAAGACATTATGCTTCTCAAGTAAATGTATCTTTATTAAAAAATGTTATTTATAATGGAAAACAAGACAAAGTACCAGACAAATATTAAGAAAATAATTTTCGTAGTGTATTTTTGAAATAACATCATGAATTACTCAAATTACTTTGTTAAGAAAACATCTGCCAAAAAAAACATAAAGATATAATAACTGTAATTATCAAGAAATGGACCATAAAAAGTGCGAACAGGCCAAACAAGAGACCATGATGTCCTGAATTTAATCATCATGCATTAGAGAGATTCCGCCCCCTTTCCCTATATATTGCTCCTACTTTTCATCCCACATCTTTTCCCTCCATTCTCCACTTCATCTCTCCCCGTCTCATGTGGCGCTGATTGAACCCCATCAAAGGCTGCGGTGAGAGTAGACGGCCTGCTGCAGCTCCAGCCTCTCGCAGCCTAATGAGACACACACACACACACATGCATGCATGCATACAATTCCAAACAAGTGAGCGTAAGACATGCATTACACTGATGCACACAAGCACACACTCACAGCTTCTTGATGCAAATCTTTTATGCAATGCACTGCAAGAAAAATCATACTCATAATCATTTTTTGTCTTGTTTTATAGTAAAAAAAATATCCTCAAAATATGATGCATTTACTTAAGAACAATTACAATATATTAAAACTTGTTTTTGGAGAAAATTTGTTCAAGTTTATTTTTCTTGCATATATGATGTATATGCATGCAATGCACATGCACATGCAATGTCTCAAAACAAATCTTCATATTTTACACAACTGGGCCTCTCAAGTAATGTCTTTTCTTTATTTATTCACTCTCATCAGTGGTTTCTGTCTCTCTTCTTGCCATGTCTCATCACAATTCCGCAAAACCACAGCTCTCTTCAGAGTCTTTTCCAAACCAGCCTGGCGTCTGTCTCCCCCTTACTAACACCCCTCTGTGTGAGTGTGTGTGTGTGTGTTCTTACATATCAAAATATAGCCCCAAAAAGTATTTAGACACTAATGTCACACTTTAAAAAGTTTTAATGTTTTTACATTAGATACAAAGTATCAAAGCAAAAAGAAGCACAAACACAAGCAAAACATTTAATGAAAGTGTGTTGGGTTTAAAATGCTAGATGTACTGTTGAAGGTGAAAATAATCAGTATTGTGTTAGTTTGTGGATGATGTTAATTCATGAGATTCTTTATGCCTGTGATTTTGAATGACTTCAAAACCACCTGATTCAAACACAAGCGACATTAGTGAAGAGAAAAGCTTTTGAAACACACAGATACAGGTCAAATCAATCACTTTTTTATTTGTAACTCCAATGTCCAAATAGATTCTGCAGCTCCTGTATCGACTGTTGTGCAAATTATGTAAAGAGCTGCACAGTAAACATAAATTATGAAATATAAACATTCACAGATACAGCTTTGTATATGTAAACAAATTAATATAGAACATTCAGGCATTACAATTATACACTCATAGACAACAGAAAACAGTGTGCAAAAAACAAAAAAAAACAAAAACAAAAATTGTCATATACAGTTACTAATTGCAATTTGCCTTACGATTTGCTTTATATGCTATCACAGCACCTCTAAGTGGTCAAATATTATCATTGCAATAATCATTGTCTAGTGGTGTTGTCCTGGTAAAACTGATTTGAAGATTGAGGAAGATTCATAATTACATTGGCAGAAATGTCACTTTATCTTTGTCTTTTTTTTGCATTTATATATAAAAAATTAAGATTTGTCTGAACTAATTTAATGCAAAAATATTTTTCTTGAAACTTGCAAACTTGAAACTTCACAAAAATGCTGAAATTAAAATAGATAAATACAATCTAATTTCCAAGACTAAAACAGACGTAAAAATGAAAGATATTTAATATTTAATTAAAAGTGAATATATACTAAAGTGCCATTCAAGAGTAGTTATTTTATGATATTAATGTATAGCACCCACATCCAGCAGATCTGACAATGCCCTGGTGTCCATTTTTCAAACGTTTTAGAAATAAAAATGCATAAATGAGTAAATGTAGAGTATATCAGTGCACATTTAACACAGCTATAAAGCATAACGCAGCTACAAAAATAAAACTGCATGAAGCACATCATCTTCTAACAGTTCTCTTCATTCCCAGACTTCTAGTGGGTTTTTGAACCTGGATGTGCCGGGCGGGATTCACTACACATCCTTTCTCCTTATAATGATCCAGAAGTCTTCTCCACAATGCACTGCACCGCAGCAAATTCTCATTACCTGTCAAAATAGCAGAATTAGGCCACTGTAATCCAAGCATCAAACATAAAACTGTTGATAATTATAAACTACATAACATTAAAAGGAGGTTTAGTGTTATTATAATGGCATTTGACATATTAACCCTGACACTATTAACATAAACTCTACACAAAAAAAAAAAGATTAACATAAATTATATTATATCGTTTTGAAATTATTAGACTCTTATAGGACCTAACAATACTCATAATGCTTAAGAGACAAAAATGTGCATTATTTTGCATTATTCAAATTACTGATTGTAATTTGATGTGCATTATTTTGCATTATTCAAATTACATTATTCAAATTGCATTATTCAAAACTTGCAGATGTTCAAGTTATCAAATCATTCAATCATTATTGACTCCCAAAAGCCTAGATGGTGTAACTAACCAATGATGCACAGGCCTTCTTGTGCCCTGGTAATGCCCACGTTAACTTGGTGTGGGTCCATGATGAATCCAAGTCGATTTATTATCCAGGATTTGGTTGGTTGTGTTTCTATGTCAGCTTTGGGACAAGAGCGCACAGTTGACATGATGACATATTTCCATTCACTTCCTGTGGTCAAACAAACAAAGGAGAAAAGATCAGAATTAATTCATTCAGAAACAATACCTACATGCCATTGTCAAAACATGCAACTATAATAACAATTTATCAATTATATTAATGCCTTGTATCTTTAAAACAATAAAAAATTCCTTTATTTATTTTTACAAAAAGAGCAAAATAATGGTAATTGTAATGTTCTGTCATGGGTCAAGGTTCACTGTTGTTTTAGTCATATTTAAGCAAGGTCATGCTTATTGATGTTCGTTGTGACACTGTTGTAAAATGGCATTTGTTAAAATTGTTATTACCTTGACTTTTCATGATGGTGTTGACTGTGATGTCACTTACACCCTTATCAATCAAGGTGTCCCTAATATGTGACACTTGAGCATTATATGGTGTGAGAATGGCAATGTCCTTTGTCTTTATCCCAGCCTCAGTCAAAAGAATGGCGATCCGCACCTGTTAAAAGATTATGTCATTTTGGAATAAACTGATATATAATTTTAAAATATATTCTTAGGTGGCATTTTGAATTTAGAACAATAAATTGTTTGTGGCAGAATGGGTGAGGCTTCGACATTTAAATAATTTCTTTATTTACATATTTAATTTTCTGTACCTAAGACATTTGACGCATCTTACTGTATTAATGTAAGAATCTTTGTAATTAATATAACTTTTTAAATTAAAAAAGTTACTTTTATTATATCTCCAGTAGTTTGAAATTTGAATGTTACGAAAGGGAGCGCGCCTTAGGGAGGAGTCGTTATGTCTCCTAGGAAACGTAACGGCCAATTTTGCCGAACAACGGTATCGACTGAGGAGAAGCTTCTTGAAGAAGAGAGTAAATGTAACGCTCTCGGCATCATTCGGAGTTATTAGGTAAGTAAGTTTATTAATATCAGTGTTTTGTGAAAATAACAAAATGTACACAGTATTTGACCATTATTTAGAAATGGCTGTCATGTTTTACATTTTATTTTGACGGATGTGTTTAAAGGTGGTCGAAGCCACCCGTTTTGCCAGGTTAAATATCATTTTTCTCCTTTGAGACCATATTTTAACCATTTTGTTAGTCGTAGTGCCCGTTTTGAATCTCAAGATGGCGCCAATTAGCTATTCTAGCTCCGAGCTCGCGTTATGAAAATATAGATGGAGTCATATGAGACACAAAAGAAGCAGCTAATGTTAAATATTCAAATGACTCATCATCAGGAGCGATTCTACAATAGAGCCTGTGTATATTTAAAGCTTAGTCTAGATACAGTCGAATTTAAAATATATACTCATTAATTAATCTACAACACTTCTCTCTTACCACTTCTTCTGCCTCCTCCAAATTTGCTTTTGAATTTTCATTCCCCCGTTCAGTCCGGACCACCAGACTTTTCTCCTTTCCTTCAACATGGCCAAAAACTATGTATGTTTGCCTTGATTTAGCAAAGAAGAGACTTGCTTTGGATGATGTTTTAGATTTTAACTTTCCTTCATAGAACTCCTTAGATGGAAATTCACAAATGTCTTCTTGCTGAAAGAAACAATATATGCAATAGAGAAATTTAATTTGAATTAAGTGAAACTACTGCTGTTTAGATCATTGTTAAATATCACTAGATAAAACACACTATTAATGAATAAAAACTATACATATAAGTAAAACAAAATGAACAGCAGTTTATAGACAGCTTTTGAAAGCGAAAAACAGCATCAGACAGATATATTACAAATACAGTATTAGAGCTATTATTTTTTAAATAACTATTACATCTATATAACTACTTTTGATAACTATTATTATCTTTTATTATTTAAATAGCTATTTATTACCATTCTGTACTGAGTGTCAAGTAAGAGTGCTTTCTCCATGTAACGTTCGAAAAGAGATTTGCTCATTCCCAAACGCTCCACCACATCACAGTGGACTACAGGTTGCAGCTGCATATGATCGCCCAGAAGAACAATCTACAACATGAAATTAGTAAGATATTAAGAACCTAAAAGTATATTCAAATATGTTGCATATTTGTTCAGTGCAAATGTAATGAAATTAAAGTGCTAATATCCAAATCAGGGTTTGTCTGGAAAGAACATTGTTTTGGAGTCGTACCTGCTCGGGCTTATGAGCCACTAGGGGAATAAAGGCTTCAGGTTCAGTTGCCATGGCACATTCATCAATGATGATCTGTTTGAAGTCGAGGACTTTAGCTAAGGCAGGGTGTGAGGCTGCTGTGCAAGTGCACAAGATGACATCATGCCGCAGTAATTCATGTTTCCGAGCCTCTTGGAGAACGTCTTTGTAGCTGTAAATGTTTTGTTTTAAATGTATATAAACGATTAATTTCTATGAAATTGCGTGCAAACAATTTCTAACAAGCAAGAAAGAATAACATGGAATCAAAAGAGATTTGTAGTAACTGAATCATACATACAGTTTTTTTTCTTCATCAGTGAATTGATCTCCTCTTCTAATTTTCATATCAAAAGCTAATATTTGTGTGGAATATGGGTTGCCATCCTTTCGAATCAGGTGGTGAAGTGCAATGGCACTATTAATACAACAACAACATCACACATCTGTTGTGAAAAGCTTACATTAAATACACACACACACACCTTACACTGGCAGTTAGTATCTACATCTGAATAAGTCATAGATGGACGTTATCTGGCAAATACCTAAGCTCTGTGTTGGGTTTTTCGCCTCTTTTAGAATTGCGTGACAGCTTTAGATTGCAGCCTGGGTAAGGAAATTCCAACATTTCCATCTGATCACTGTAGACTCTGAGAGGTCTAAGTTGATTTTTAAGTTTTAGGAGATGACCTGTAACACATTTGTATAAACAGTTTAAGTTGCAGTGATTCTTGTTCAGATAATCTTTTTTAAAAGTGCAGTGTGTTTTTAAAACTCCTGCTTCACTAGACAGACCAAACTACCTGAATGGATAATAATTGGCTATACAGAAATTTTACCTGCAACAACATCAACAGATTTATTTGAGGGGCCACAGTACAGAACAGCTATCTTCTTCTGTGAACTGGTGGCAGGAAGCTGTTGGATATTCTTGAGTAACCAATACACAATATGGACACCAACAACAGTTTTTCCAGTCCCTGTGAAAATTCACAACCATAATATAACAGAAAAGGAATGGAATTACAATAGCTTAAGACCAAAAGAAAGCAAAAATTCAGAAAATATCTCTCACCTGGTGGTCCTTGGATAAGAGTGAATGGGTTTGTCAGTGCCTCTCTTATAGCTTTACACTGACTGTTGTTTAGATGGGAAAACCCAGAAGGGAGATAACCGTCAATCTCAAATCTGGCTGACATCTGCTTTGAAACATTACATCCTTTAAGGAAATATAGTGTTAAACAAAATTAAACAACATTTACAGGGATAATTTTATAAAAGATGTAAAAAATGGCTGTAAATCACAAATTTTGATAGTAGAGTTTGAAATATGCACTGAACAGAATGATGAATGCAATACTTTTGTTTTTGCCACATCTGTGGCATTGTGCTGTGTGATAAAACTGCACATTTTAGAGTGGCCTTTTATTGTGGCCAGTCTAAGTCACACCTGCGCAATAATCATGGCGTCTATAATCAGCATCTTGATATGCCACACCTGTGAGGTGAATGGATTATCTCAGCAAAGGAGAAGTGCTCACTAACACAGATTTAGACAGATTTGTGAATAATATTTGAGAGAAATAGGCCTTTTGTGTGCATAGAAAAAGTCTTTGCAAAAACAAAAGTGTTGCATTTATAATTTTGTTCAGTGTGTGTGTATGTATATGTATATATATATATATATATATAGTTTTTTTTTTTTTTTTTTCCCAATATTAGTAATGTTATCATTTTAAGAGCTTAAATATTTACAAGGCAAGGTTTCACATAAGTTACTTATGTCTTTATATAAAGGTGGATTTAATAATTGTGAATAAAGTGTAACATTTAAATATTTCTGAAATCTTTGAAATTGAAGCTCATATCACAGAGGTGCAAAGAAATATGCCAAATCACATATATTGCAACCTACAACACTATGGATCAATCAAATACAGTAAATTAACACTGATGTGTTATTTCATGTGAAAATCGAATTAATGTTTGGGCATGTGTGAGGAGGAAAAGAGGCTGGATTTGAAAGAAAAGAGGCAAACACCCATCTTTGCTGCATAACCTTGAATCTGTGGTTTATTTAGCTAAAATTCAGCCATATGTCAGTCCCATCACAGTCCTCTGGCTTTAACAGATGATAGCTGTCCATTTGGAAGATCAAAAAGGAAGTGATGAACATATACTCATAATGTCATGTCCTAAAAAAGCATCTTAAGTGCAAAACCCTTCATAACTAATCAAGGCAAGCATCATGTTCATTGTAACTCTAGAGAAGTAGTATAATGAATTTTTAAAGTAAACGTTGTACAATTTCATTTTCCAAGAAAAACTAGTTTCATAATTTAAATCCTTCTGGGTAGTTCAGTCACAGAGTGTCATGTAATATTGCTCCATTCCACAAAATATATCAGACTTCTGACTGCATTAGGAGAAAAAGGAGTTGTGACTCCGTATACCAGAGAGTTGAGAGTCATGCATGAAAATCAGATACTTGGCATTATGTAGTCATTTCCTTTGGACTTTGTGTGGCAGCCAGCTAAACAGCTTCCTGTATAATTTCTTCCTTTTGATTTTAGCCTTGAACAGGCACTGATTCTGGGGATGAGCCTGAGACATAATCTGGATTGGAGGCAGAATCTGAGGCATAATCTCAGTCTGGGATTGAATCTGAGATATAATCTGATTTTGAGATTGAATCTGTGGTTGAATCGGAATCTGTGACTGAGATTGAGATTGATTCTGAGGCTGAATCTGAGACACAATCTGTGGCTGAGCCTGAGGCCGAGACTGAATCTGTGGCTGCGGCTGAGTTTGAGTCTGAGCCCGAATCTGGCACTGAATCTGAGAAATAATCTGAGGCTGACTGTGGGTTTGACTCTCATATTGGCTTTGGCTCTGGCTCATAATGTTCGCATTTAGCTGGTGTAATTTGTGACTCTGGATGAGTAAGGTGAGTAAAGAAAGAGATCCTTCATATCCTTCTCTCCTCTCTGGGGATGATGGGCACAGACTCTGGAGGAGTTCCTTGAATCTTCTCTCCTGTTGACGGAAGTCATACTCCACACTAGTCCAAAGAGTGAATAAGAAAAGTAGGAAAGAGATAAGAGTAAAGATAGGGGGAACAGAAAAGAGAGCATTCTATTTATGATTGTTCATGCTTCATAGCTCTTTTCCCCCTTGGAATTACATGCATTTGCATTACCATTCGTTACTCCAGTCTTCAGTGTCACCTTCAGAAATCATTCTAATATGCTGATTTGGTGCTCAAGTAACATTTCCTATTATAATCATATATTATTTTTTTTAGGATTTTAGTTAAAAAGTAAGTCTAAAAGAACAGCATTATAAATGTCTTTGCTGTCATTTTTCAATCAATTTAATGCATCCTTGCCAAAGATTATTAAAGTATTAAAATTATTCATTTCTCAATTGTAGTGTACTCACATAGTATATGTATCAACAAATATGTTTGTGTGTGTAATTACAAGTAAAATCTGTGCTTCTTCTTCTGTTATTTTGCCCTTATTATACTTTACAATACATGAATAATGATAGAATATAATGACAAAATATTTTTCTAAAAATATTATTAATAAATGCTAAATACTTTTTTTTAATTTTTATTAACCTATGGGTGGTGGGAGAAAGTAATAAAACACTACAGGAAAAAAAAAGTGTATATGGAAGTGTGGGAATGTGAATATAATTGTATTGAATTGGATAACACAATAAAGTA
>JAUZSZ010000199.1:2458-15361 GCA_034780575.1 Labeobarbus marequensis
ACTTTTGGTGCCAGCTTTTTTGACAATAATGGCTGTATGTTGAGTTATTCGCAGTTCGCAGCTTCGCAGTTTGGAGAATGATCTTACAGTCGTTAGGCCCAAACTCAAGACAGGAAGTGCTGACAGACAGTGCTTACAAGTCACCTACTCTTTTGACCAATGCTAAGTGCAAAAGCAGAGCAGTTTTAAGCGACATGGGCTGCAGATCAGCCACAAGAGGAGGTTCAAATGGAGGGCCCTTGAGGGCCTAAAGGCTATAGACAAGTCCCATGTCAGCACAGTTCTAGACCAGGTTGCATCTGCCAATTGACCGGTCAGCCACAAGAGAATGATTTTCCGGGATGGCTGCCATGTAAACTTTGAATGTGGAATGGGTACAGCCCTTGTCCAACAACTCCTGAAGAAAGGTTAGCACGTGGGACATGTCACAAGAATACAGATCCAGGCTTCGTGCTGAACACGTCACAGAAGAATGACCATTTAAGGGCGTAAAGGCATTTTGTAGGTAGCACTCTATAGTGACTCTGGCGGGAAGCTGGCTAGACCCCCGTCGATGGGCCAAACGTGAAGGGGCAAGATTTGGCACCCCCGTCCAAACATGAAGGGACAAGATTTGGCACCCCAAGCCGCAGCTGTGGAGTCAAATCTTGCCCCTCGCTTGTGAAAAAAAGGTCTCTCCTCAGCGGTATTGGCCACAGGGCTGCAGACAGCAGCTGAATCAGTTCTGGAAACTAAGTCTGGTTCTTTCAGAAAGGGTCCACCAGGAGGAGAGATCAGTTCATTTCCCTGACCTGCCTGACAACCTGAGGAAGCAGGGCAATCGGAGGGAAAGCATAAAAATGGGTGTTGGGCAATTGTGGGACATATTTGTGTGAGGATCTGTTCCAGAGTTCAGAATGGCTGTCACATGAGAGAGCGATTCAGATGTCTGAGATCGAGAATTGGTCTGAGACTGCCATCTTTCTTGGGAACAAGGAAGTATTGGCTGTAGAAACCTAACTTGCTGTTTACTAAAGGGACCGTTTCTACAGCACCTTTTGCAAGCAATGTTTGCACTTCGGACCGAAGAACATGAGCTTCGTTGTCCTGTAATGAAGTGTGCACAACACCTCTGAAACGAGGCGGCCTGCGAGCAAACTGGAGCGAGTAACCTCAATCTATGACTTTTAAGACCCAGCTTGACATGCCGGAAATGAGAAGACAAGAGCGGGGTGGCAAGTTGTTCCATTTTTATTAATGCCAGTTCACCATGCTGAGAAGGGGAGCTGACATTTGTGACTGAAGGGAGAGGAGAAATGCTCTTCTGAGTATGTGCATCCGCTATCACAGTGGTAATTTGCTAGAGCACATGCTGAGCTTGCAGGACGTGCATGGCTGGAAAAAAAAACACAGCTCAGAGATATTTGAAGATGTGGGGAATGATCGGAAGCTTTCTTTAAAGAGGTTCTGGCTATGGCGAGAATTAGCCCTTTCCTCTTCCTCTCTGCACTCAGATCAGGAAGGCTTCTGAGGCTCAGGGTCCAGCACTACTCGAGGGTGGGTACCTTGGCGTTCGGGAAGGGAAACTTCTTTACCTTCTGGGGGCGCTGCTGAAGCCCAGGTTCCGGCTTTAGCAGGGGCTGAGGCGGCACCGACTTTGCAGGCTGCTGGGTGGATGCGGTCTTGGGGTGGCTTGCAACAGTCTGCGCTGTCACCTAAGTTGCTTGCAGGGCCAAATCCATTGCCGTGCACAGCTCCTTGAAGGTGGTAGGATCCCAGCCAGACTCGTCCATGTCCCAGAGAGGTTTGGCCTGAAACACCTGGAGTACCGACATAATGAGCTGCATAAGCCCTATTGGCTAGGGTGGACGTCATTCTGCAGGGCTTGGATGGATGAAACAACGTTGCTTGAATTTGCTCAGGAAATTTGCTCAAATTTGCAGTGTCAGCAAAGAAAAGGTCTCGTCGCTGAAGGAGAAAATTCAGATTAGATGGCCCTCCACTCTTATATAGCAGTCGGCTCCTCCTCTTCTGGCAGGACAGAGTGCCATTGGTTTGTGCAGCTACAAAAACATTAACAAATCAGGCTTCGGTATCAGAGTAAACAGGAGTTTTCCCCATCAGCATCAAGCGACGCAACGGGAGTTCCTTTCCAATAGGGAACTATCGTTAGGACTATCAGACCCCAGGTTAGGGCTGTCACAATAGCAGATCATGGCAAAAAAAGCATGATAAAGATATATTGTGATATCTATAGAAATCTTGAAAAAAAATTTAATAAATTATTATTACAGTATTTTACTCCAAACTCACATTATAGTGAGTTTTGAAATAAAGTATGAATGAAATTATATGTGAGATTTTAATGCTGTGTACTTTTAATTTTGAAAGATCATGCTTGTTGCTAATATCGGTATATCACAACACCCCTAATTAACACAATAATGGTATTTAATTTTTTTAAAATATCATGGTTATTGTCAATACCGGTATATCGTGACCCCCCTAGTTCACAACCTGTCGAAATGTGTTCACCTTGGTCCATTTATGTACAAACGAAAAAAAAAATGCATCTTAGTAAGATATATCACCAATTTAAACTGTTTTAAAGTTTCTTTTTTTAAATAAAGTTATATATTTGATTAAGTTCAAACCAAATACTTTTAAATATATTTAAAAGCGTAATCCGGCATTTTCTTTCTGGAAAAAAAAATCCTATCGTCACTGGCATGCAATAAATCTTGGGATAACCTGGAACACAAAGGATCCATCCATTGGATCTCCAAGGCCAGGCAAATGAAGGGCTACCATACAGTGCGACTCAGATAACACTGTCGTGATGAGTCTGTCAACTGACAGACATGGTGTTACTGATGCTTTCAAAATTGGCCATACCCAATAAATGTTTGAGAGAGAACACAATTCCTGTGCCTACCGTGAACTTTGAGCCATTGGTTCAGCTAGCAGAATGATGTAGAGAGTGTTCGGAAAGAGAGAGAGAGAGTGATGACAAGTAGAAGGAAAGATGAATGGAAAAAGACACAGAGAGACAAGGTGAAGTAGGCGTTTTAAAAAGAGGAAAGGTAAATATAGATTTCAGTGAAAACCATCCCCCAGTTAGAAAAAAGAATACAGGATTAGAAGCAGGATTTCATGAAGGCTTGGTGTTAGAAACAAGCTCTTCACATCTCATTGTTTTTTTTTTTTTTACAGGTAAACATACACCTGTGCCAACAAGCTCATCTCATGACAGTATCTCTCACCTGAGGAGTCTCCTAGTGGTACCGTCCTGCCAATGTTAGACAGGAGGCAGTCGATATTTGGAACAGGCTCTATGTCCTGTTGGTCCTCTGGGGTCTGCAGAGAAAACGTCAACATATGGATGAGTTTGCTGAGTTTTGAAGTGCCCTGTCCACTCTGACAATCACTTTTATTAGCTAATATATAATGACTAACCATTGAATTGTATTAAAATGATGATGAGACCAAGCATAAAAACTGTCAAACTGTTAAGTGTTAAGTGGGTAATCTCAAGGGGGAATCCCTTATTAAAATTAATAAATATTTAAAATTGTGATAAAAGGCAGTCTGTACCTTCTCATCCTTATCCAGCTCATCACCAAAGAACCACGTATGCTGCAAACAAACAAACAAACAATCAAAACAAAACAAAACCATACTCAAGAATGGGATATCTTTTCTCATGTTAACTCAGAAAACACTGAGAGAATGTTCCAGGTTCAATACGAGTTTCGCTCCATGAATGGCATTTGTGGCATAGTGTTAAGCAAAATGATTAATTCCAGGATCATGAAATGGACAATAAAAATGTTCTTAATATTTACACATACTATACACACACAATAGTTTACTCTACAACAGTGGTTCCCAAACCTGTCCTGGAGCACCCCCTGCCCTGCACATTTTGTATGTCTCCCTAATCAGACACACCCAATTTAGTTCTTGCAGTCTGTGTTAGACAATGGAGACATACAAAAGGTGCAGGGCTACGGGGCCTCCAGGACAGGTTTCAAAATTCAAAACTCCCCTGTTTAAAATACTAATTATTCTTTTCTACCCTTCTGAAACACCCAGATTTGAAATCAGGAGAATTTGGCACCAACTTTGCAAACTTTATAAACAAACCTCAACAAAGCTCTTGATCTGAAACCATTTCATGATGCTTTAAAAATACAAAAGTCATGACAGCCCTTTTTTTATTGTTAGGAGACAGAAGAGGAAAGCAATCTGAAGAGGACATACATGCAAAATGAGAGTCTCTGTGATCTTGTACCGGTCTGGCATGTGAGTGACCATGTCGATCATGTTGTCTACCGAGGTCCGCACCAGTGTGGGGCCAAACACCAGGGCCAGATTTCTAGGCTCCATCTAGACAGCAAGGAGTGTCAACTTTAATTAGTCTTATCAGAAAATACTCCTGAATGTATGGTTCTTTCCTTAACTTCATGAACTTTTAAGTCTCAGGGATTTAATTTTATTAAAACAAACACATTTTACCTTCCTTTATAAGATCCTGAAACTTTTAAAATGCTTTCGTTTATTTTCAATTACCTTATGTATAGATCTTATTGCTTTACTCTTTTATTTATTTTATTTTATTTTGTTTTATTTTACTTTATTTTATTTTATTTTATTTTATTTTTCCTTTCAATAAGGAACATGCTTGGGATGATGAATTAGAAGTGAAGAAAAAGAAAATTTGAAGTAAATTTTACACTGTAGTTTTGTCAGATTAGGCAGTGTAAACAGTCAAATACAGTATAGTTCAATGTGTGTATTTAGGACCCAAAACTGTGATCTGTAAAACCGTTCAAAACTTTGGGGTCAATAAGTAGTTTTTAGATAGATCAAAAGTGGCAGTAACATTTACAATGTTACAAAAGATTTCTATTTCATATCAATGCTGCTCTTTTGAACTTTGTTTATTGAAGAATGCTGGAAAAAATGTATCACAGATTCCATAAATATATTAAGCAGCACAACTATTTCCACAGTGATAATTTAGAAATAAATAAATTAGATAAATTAATAACACCAAATTAGCCTAATAGAATGATTTCTGAGGGATTATATGAAACTAAAGACTGGGGTAATGACTACTGAAAATTAATCTTTGCCATCAAAGGAATAATTTACATTTTAAAATACATTCAAATAGAAAGCAGTTATTTTAAATTATAATAATATTCCACAGTGATACTGCTTGTACTGTATTTTTGATCAAATAAATGCAGCCTTGGTGAGCAAAAGAGACGTCTTTCAAAAACATTAAAAACACTGTACCAACCTCAACATTTTTAATAGTGGTGTGTATATATACTGCTGGAAGTAAGTCTGTTAAGTCTATCTTATTAAGTCTACAGTGCCGAAAGTGATTGCAGTTGAAGAAACACTCATTTAATGTGATTGCTGAAGTATGTCTAGTACAGCATGAACCTTATTCTTCTCTGAATGGTCTGCAACTGTTTTCAGGTGACCGATTAAAAACTTAAGTGTGTGGTAGTAGTGATCCGGCAGGTCACGTATCTAAAACAGCAACATAAACAAGGAAGCACAAAACTTTGGTTAGCAACTGGAAATACAAATTTGTTGAAATTGAATTAATAAACTGATGGTACATACAAGTTTCTTTAGGGTCTTCAAGCGGTCCCCTGCATCCTCTAAACGGTTAGCGTCAATTAAGTCATTATATTTATCTGCAAGTAGAGGGCAGCAGTGAGCTGTGTTTTAAAATGGATGGAACAACCACTCACTCTAACACCCATGCTTTGTATAAATGAATTTAAGAGGAAGTTGAGCTGAATATACCATCTGTAAAAAGGGGCTCTGGAAGCTTCCTGAAGAAGGATTTCAGAAGACTGCTGATGACATTCAGGTCTTGCCATTTCTGTAAACAAACAATGTGATTACTGTTTTGATTTATACCTGCAGATTTGCTGTCATGCTCCCTCCTCACCTCCTCAGCAGTATCTATATCCATGCCCTTGTTGAGCTGGTCCTGAAGGGAAGTCACCATGGCATTGTTTCCTGGCACTCTGTAGATGCCAGTATATTCCAAACCCATCTCCTCCACCAGATAACAACAAGTCTCTACAATCTGCGGGACAAACTACACGCACAAGCACATAATAAAAAGATAACTATATCTTTTTTCCTTTATTATTTGTCTCAATAGCACTTTTTTATAGTTCCCAATACCTTACTTTTACCTTTTAAATTTTAGTTGTTTTATTTTGAAGCATAATGTAGAAAATTATAGGGCAGTGAAAAGGGAAATGAGATTAGGACACGTTGCATGCCAGACTCAAACCTAAATCACCCACATGATTTTTCTCAAAACTTAGATTTTGAGAGAATGAAGTATGCTTAAACAAAAATGTGTCAAACCCTTGAGTCATTTCCCATAATAAAGACGCCCTGGTTACTAACGTAACCTTGGTTCCCTGAGACAAGGGAACGAGTGTTGCATCGCTGACGCATGTGGGGAAACTCCTGTTTCCTCTGTTACTGAAGCCTGATTTGTTCAAGTTTGTGTAGCTGCACAAACCAATGGCACTTTAATCCACCAGTACGGGAGGAGCCAACCACTATATAAGTCGGTTCAGAGTGCCATTTCATCAGAATTTTCAATTTAAGAGACAGTCATCGATTTGCAGGCAGCTTATAGCATGGAAAGCTAAGCAATGCTTGTTCCCTTATCTCAGGGAACCAAGGTTACATTAGTAACCAGAGCATTCCCTATTGAACGGTCTCTCCAGTTACATCGCTGATGCATGTGAGGAACACATCCAGTAGTACCGTGCTTTGAGCAGATGCAGAACGAAGCCTGCTCCACAAGCCCAACCCTGGAGCAGTCATGTCAATGTGGAGCCAAAGGTGAGACCCAAGCCACTAGGCTGAGGACTACAAGACATAAACTTTTCCACTCACCAAGGGAAAATACGTAGAATTAAGGCCCAATACCGGTGTCAAGGGGTATGGGTGAAAATATTTCCCTAAGAAGTGGGGCACCACTACTATACCGTTACACGTCATCATACATCATCTAACTCCAATACACACATATTTACTGGTGTGCTGGTGTGCATTAGAGCCTTTAAATACAATTCTATATTATTACGCTGCTTACTGACACACACACACAGAATAAAAGAAACTTGTCAACACTGCCCCCGCGACTTTTGTTGATAACATAGTTTAAATACTGAATCGCTTTCTCTCTCTCTCTCAAATTGGCCATATTTGAGAAAAAATGTTTGGCGATTTCTAATTATTGGGGGGACTATTCACCCTCAGTGTCTATTATAGTTATTGCCCTTCTCAGACATAAAAATATGTTGTGGCACTATCGTGCAGTCAGTAATTGTTTAACGTTAGTAAACTTTTGTGATTTTTTGCAAACAATTTTTTGAATAACATGACCGTAAATATGAACACACTATTGAATGTAACATAAAACAAACTATTATTTTTCATTAAAATCTTTATTAATGCCAAAAATGCTTACATTTATGGGTCTTTTTTTTTTTTGCTTGGGCAGCCATTGCCACTGTAGCCAGTGTATGCTGAGATAATTCTCATACCCCTTCGTTTGAAGTGTGGTCCCGAAAAATCTTCGTTTGAAGAGCTATCTGGCCCTTCCCCCTACCCCTACCCCTTCAACCAAAAGAGAATCGAGACACCTCTACCCCTTCACGTGAACGTGTGAAACAGAGGAGTAGGAGAAAGGGGAAGGGCTAAGGGGTAGAAATGGGATTGGGCCAAAGAGGATAAAATCTGTGCCTGTAGGGCAGGGATGTCCAAGTTATAGAATCTAGCAAAGGTAGATGGCAACAACCAGCCGGCAGCTGCACAAATCTCACCAATAGAAATTCCGCTGGACCACGCCCAGGAGGAGGACATTTCTCTGGTGGAGTGGGCCCTCACTCCGATAGGGCACTGCAAGCCAACTGAGGCATAAGCCAAGGCTATAGCATTTACTATCCAGCGAGTCTCTGCTTCGTAACTGGCAGCCCTTTAGAGCGGCCTCCGAAGCATACACAAAGCTGCTCTGAGTGTCTGAACAGACCAGAGTGCTAAACATACACTTTGAGGGCCCGTACTGGGCAGAGTGAATTAGGACTCTGCTCACCGTCTGCAGCAGGGAGAGCTAAAAGGATGATAACCTAGGCTCTAAATGGAGTGGAGAGCACCTTAGGCACGTAACCGTGTCTCGGGTTGAGGGTGACTTTACAGTCATTAGGCCCAAACTCAAGACAGAAAGCACTGACTGATAGTGCCTGCAAGTCACCCACTCGCTTGACTGACGCTAAAGCCAGGAGGAGGGTGATCTTAAGCAACATGGGCTGCAATTCAGCCAATTAAGGCAGCTCAAAGGAAGGGCCCAGTAGGGCCCTTAGGACTATGGGTAAGTCCCAAGTCTGCACTGTATGAGGACGAGGCAGGTTCAATCTCAGAGCCTCCTTCAGAAACTTAATGACCAGGTCGTTTCTGCCGATTGACTGGCCAGCTTCGAAGGACTGATTCGCTGCAATAGCTGCCACATAAACTGTGTGGAATGGGTGTGTCCCTCACCCAACAGCTCTTGCAAAAAGTTTAGCACGTGGGACACGTCATAAGAACTTGGGTCCAAGCTTCGTGCTGAACATCAGTCACAGAAGACTGACCATTTAAGAATGCAAAGGTATCACATAGACGGGGCTTTAGCCTCTAAAATGGTGTTATTGACACTCGTGGGGAGCTGGACAAGCTCCCGTCGAGGGGCCAAATATGAAGCCTCACCAGTTCTGGCCGGGGGTGCCAAATCCTGCCCTTCGCTTGTCAGAGCCCTGCTGCCCTGCTGTTTCTTTCTCTTAGGAGAGAAAAGAAATGGGAGAGGAGAACGGGGAGGACCGCCTTCATTAAAGAAAGAGATCTGTGAGTGAAGATGGGTGAGACTCATACCCTCGCAGTGAGAGCATGAGGTCTCAGTGAGCGCTGCCCAGGTAGGCGACATACTCGCTGTGCCCATCTAGCTACATTTGCGTCACAACATTTAAAACAACACCACAGGAAATTGCTCAGCAATTTGCTCTTTTCTGTGTCAGATAGCCACAGGGGAAGGCTTATGCTTCTTCCTCTGCCGGGCCTCCTTCTACAGCAGTGAGCTTCTTCCTCTGCCGGGCCTCCTTCTACAGCGGTGAGCTTCTTCCTTTTCTTCTTCTTCTCAGCTTCTTGACTGAAGAATCAGCGAAGAGATGATCTTGTCGCAGAAGGAGAAAATTCTGATGAAATGGCACTCTGAGCCGACTTACCGTTCTGGCGGGTTAAAGCACCATTGATTTGTGCAGCTACACAAACCTGAACAAATCAGACTTCAGTAACAGAGTAAACAGGACTTTCCCCACATGCGTCAGTGACACAACAGGAGAGACCATATGATAGGGAACTAGCACGGGTTCACAAAGCTTACTGACCTTATTATTGGCAGCAGGCAAGCAGTCCTCCAGCCTTACCCCAAAAGCTTTTGGACCCATTTTCTTTCCCTTTCTCATTATGTTAATGCCCAATGAAATCTTAGAACTCTCTTCTGTTAGAGTTGGAGAAAGAGAAGACACACATATCTGAAAGATGCAAATTCAAAGCAGAGAGTGGATAAAGGGGTGGGGCTATAGTGTCTAAGCTATTTTGTCATGGTTCAGAGAGTTCACCTTTCCCTGGGGCTCGGTTCACTCCTGACATGTTTTCAGTTTTAGAGAGAAGGAAAGGTGGCATCATCCGATGGATCTTTGGAGAAGTGTGTTGCTTGTTGCCTGTTGGACTGCAAAATGGAAGAGATAAGACTACAACACTCACCATTCTATAAATGTGACCCTGGACCACAAAACCAGTCATAAAGGTAAATTTTTTAAACTGAGATTTATACACCATCTGACAGCTGAATAAATAAGCTTTCCACTGATGTATGGTTTGTTAGGATAGGACAATATGTGGCTGAGATACAAATATTTGAAAATCTGGAATCTGAGGGTGCAAAAAAATCAAAATACTGAGAAAATGGCCTATAAAGTTGTCCAAATGAAGTTCTTAGCAATGCATATTACTAATCAAAAATTCAGTTTTGATATATTTACAGTAGGAAAGTTACCAAATATTTTCATGGAACATGATCATTACTTAATATCCTAATGATTTTTGGCAAAAAAGAAAAATCGATCATTTTGACCCATACAGTGTATTTTTGGCTATTGCTACAAATATACTTGTGCTACTTAAGACTGGTTTTGTAGTCCAGGGTCACAAATGTAATCAAGTAGGCAAGAGAAATCACCTCTGTTTCTTATAGTCATTCAGCTTCTTATTGATAAGAGCCTGTCTGGAGAAGCTCAGTTCCTGTTCAAAAGCAATAAAGATGAGGTGGCAAATATTTCTGTATTAATTTACAGTACATCGTTGGCTACTTTCATAGCAGTTTTTACAGTCATAGCTCTACAGTTTATTTTAATTAAACTAAGTTTACTGTGACTTCACAGTGAAAAGCAGCAGAAAATGACTATAATGTAGATTGTTTATTCTTGTATACTTACATATTAACACTACGATTATCATTGTATTAGGTTGGCACTTGCATGTACTGTGACATGAATAAATTACATTACTTTGCATTTTCAACTACTTTTTTATTATGCTTTTTTTGTTAGTATTAGCTGCTTGTTTTCTAATAATGTTTTGTCTAAGCAAGAGCTTTTTCAGATTTTTTTTCCTCAACAAACCTCATTGTCAGTCTTGCTGTTCTCTCTGATGATTCTGATCCAGCTCAGCATGTCATCTCTGTCCTCTGTCTGAAGCAGGTACTCACAGAAGTCCTGCGTTGTCAGTCGCAAGGTGTGTTTACGCTTTGTCTCGCTGTATGCAATATCAATCAAGCAGCCTTGAATGCTGATTGGCTGCTCGTCCTCTCCTTGTCCATTACCGTAAACTCCTGCCCCAGCTGCATGAAGCACTGCCTCCCTCTTATCCTTGTAGAGAAAAAGTGAATGGGAGCACAGCACAGAGAAAACTCGTTTCCAAGGCCGCATACTTCTGCCCACTTTCTGGATATGATACATAAACAAAGAGGTCTCAGGATAGCCTACAGATGTACTGTCTGAAAAGTAATTACATGTATAATTGTACAGATTCATGAACTACTGTCAGACCTTTCCCTTGTTAGTGAGAATCTGTTTATAGTGCAGCCAGCCTTCTTTCCTGATGTTAGTGAGAGTGATGTTCCCAAGTTCAGAGGTGGAGTGACGTTTAGAGCACGCTTCCTCTGTTACTGGAAGATTCTCTAGAGACTGGGGGAAAAAAAACATGTCACTATCAAACAGACTCTTAATCAATGAAGATTTACTGTAAATGAAGTTGGATAGAAAGAAGAACTCACGCCATCTGTGAAAAAGCTTTTGACATGTTTTGGTAGTCTCCTGTACAAAAAAAAAAAAAAAAAAGAAATAAAAGGAGAGGAAAATTATCACGCAAACCTTCATGTAGGATTGGGGCAAAATATCCTAGATCTGAATTATACTCAAATTAATTTCAATCAAACCAAAATTGTTGCGTTAAAACTCTTTACAAATCTTTATTCAGTAATATGCTTTTCAAATAATGTAACTTTACTTACACAATGTAACCAGTAGAAATTGAGAATGTGCCCACAAACACATGCAACACTAAAATAAACACTGAACACTGGAATTAAAAGCCATAATGTTGAGTGTCTGAGTATCCTTATAAAGAGATGAGACATCAAACAGCATATTATGTGCAGTGGTTGTCACAGAGAAATTGTGATACTTTCCACTGTCCTGTGACTTCTGTCACACTCACAAGAAAACACGGCCCTCCTCCCTGAAGGTGTTCAGACCCTCATCACATGACTTGGAGCGCTCTGTAGTAATGGCCAGCAAGTAAGAGGAACGACGGCAGTTTTTGAGATTACCTGTTCCAAAAATACAGTGTAAGGGACAAAAGAAAAGACAATGCATAAAAAAGAGAAAGAGAAGGGAATGATGTATAAATAAGTGATAGGATGAATACTAGGGCTGACTTATTTTGATAATCAATTAATCTATACATTATTTTCATAATATATGAATTAAAAATAATTAAATGCCATCCTAATTACCTAATACTTTTATTTGGAGGGCTGTGAAATTCTGGAAAACCTACCAGTCATTAGGAATATTTGTAAACATTTTTCTTGATGGCTGTTACAATTTTAAGCCTATGTTTATGACTGATGTGAAATAGAGGGGGGAAATTATGGGTGTTAGAGACACTGAATGGCAAAAACAGAAAACTGATAAAGAGACACATTTAAAGGAGATGAATTATGAAGCACAACAAAATAAAAATAAAATAAAATAGAGGCAACAGGGTCAGATGAGAAAATGTTTGGTGACAGTGTGTTTGATTGCTGAAGAAATATATAAATACAAATAAGAAACACAGTGAAAGACAGATGTTTACAGGAGATAAATGATTATCAGTGTTAACAAGGATGGCGGCAGGAATTAATGAGACAGTGTGACAATGAGAAAAACTGCAAAGGCAAGATGGGAGATGACACCAAGAATGTCAACATGCACAAGTACTAGAAAACCTACTAAGGTGCAGTGATCAGACAGAGACTATAGAGGGCGCTGTGAATGAAGCTGGATTTGGGGTGGTGAGCAAGGAGGACCAACTCACTGCCGTCAGTGTAGGGCAGTGGTTTTCAAACCTGTCCTGCAAGCACCCCTGCCCTGCACATTTTGTATGTCTCCCTGATCAGACACACCCAATTCAGGTCTTGCAGTCTCTACTAACAAGCTGATGAGTTGAATCAGGTGTGTCTGATAAGGGAGACATACAAAATGTGCAGGACAGGGGTGTTTGTAGGAC
>JAUZSZ010000200.1:10798-23325 GCA_034780575.1 Labeobarbus marequensis
CTAAACTGCATTTCGTTGCCTTGTACCTGTACTTGTGTAATGACAATAAAGTTGAATCTAATCTAATCTAATCTAATTTGTAAGAATTCTATGCAGAAGAGCTAAAAATAAAGACAAACATGTGATTTACGTAATTTTGACAGATAATAAATTGTATTTACCTGTGAAAACAAATCTAGAAAGAGACATGAGTATTTATTTAATAAATCACTTACGAGCAAGACCACTTAAAGTAACTGTTCCTGACTGTTGTGCTTTAGAACTTCCCATAGACCGACTGGGTTCGGGGCTTTTTTCAGCACGCCGGGGCTCAGGACTTGTCATATGCATTGGGGTTTCAAGCTTTTGAACCCTTCTCTTTATTGCAGACTCAATTGCAAAATTTGGTCCTGTTATCTTTGGGGCTGGAGGCAACAATCCTGTTTGTTTGACCAAATCTTCGTCGTCACTCTCAAAGCGAATGTTTGGTCTTGTCAGGGGGCACAGAAAATAAAATCAAAATTTATTTTAATCAATTTCACAGATCAGTCTCAGTCTAGTCTGGTAGTGTCTTAAATTTCTGCTGTTCCTGTTCCTCCCTGCCTGCCCTGTTTCTCGCTTCTGTCACCACTATCTCCTAGTTGCCCAACTGTTTCCCTTAAGAATCGTCAATGCTTTGTGTTCCTGCCCTTATTTGCCCAGCTGTACCCTTTTTTTAAATTTAAGCTTGTATTTAAGGCCAATGTCCAGGGTTTCCCTAAGCATATATTACCCCCCAACCAGTCTAAACATTTGCAGAAATGTTAATGCGCTAACAAATCTAAGATCAGATTCAATCTCTTTTAGTAGTGACACAATGTCATCACGGTCAGAGTTTGAGGCCGAACATGTAATAATGTTAGTCGAACAATTTTGGAAAATAATCTAAATGTGTTTTTTAATTTTATTTTTTTACTTTTTTTTTTTTTTACTAATAATGCGATTTAATATACTAGTTTTTTAAGCTCTTTATCTTCTGTATTATTCAACAAAGGGAACTGGGAATCTTTAGTCACCTCATGATCATGATTGAGTCACCTCAAAAAATGTTTTTGATGGAATTACATACTGTATGTATTTATAAGAACCTTTTTTTTTTAAATAATTACACTTTAAAAAATAAGTTTTACACTTTAAATTACACTTTTAAATTGTAGCTTATATAAACAAATATAGCTTCAAAACATAAACATAAAAGCAAGTAAATATTAAAGAGGAACAAAAACATATTACAAGCAATAAACACCATTTTTTATGCCTACAGCAATAGTAGTAGAATGGCACTTTAATACTTACAGCCTTTTTCGCTTTTTCTTTGGAATGTCATCCACATCTTCTTCTTCTGCTGTTTGAAGGTCAGTTTGTGTTTCCGCTTGAGGAAGTTTTAGACGAGCAGCTTTGTAGGTTGCTGTAAAGAAATATCATTAGATTTTTTTTCAAACTAGTGAAGCCTATTGGCAAATAATAATATGTGATGTGCATACCAGCTTTATATAAAATTCGAACACAATATGCGTCCCACGTGTGTCCAGGTTGCTCCTCACTTCGTATGGCCTTTACTAATTCATCACGTCTGTATTGAGCTGGCCATTGACATATTTCCTTTTCAACCCAAAGTGCTGGTACCACTTCAACTTCTTGGGTTTCTAGAAACTCTACAATGTAAAACATGACCTAGAACAGAAAGAGGCACAAAGTAACTAACATTAAGAGTATGAACTTATAACTTTTGCACTTTTTTAATTTAAACAAATGAACATAATTAGAAGTCATTTTTTATGATTATCATAATAAGAGCTTTAAGAGGTGAATGATGGTTTAAGTGCACATAAATGTCCTTATTAACACATGTTTCAGAACCAAGTTATTAGAAGTATAAATATGGTATACACACCTACTGAGATAACCCAAGGCAGGCTGGACTCTCTCACTGCTGTCTAATTGTGATGCCAATCTGCACATAAATTAATTCAATTTGAAAAAGATTGGACTATCTAAAATTCAGATTTAAAGACTACCAAAACACCATGCTATGAATGACATTTAGGATGGGTCTGCATGAAGAAGTGGAATGACAACAAATCCAACCTCCAAAGGCAACCGGACGCACTTCTGCATATTGGTATCTAATGTTAAGCACATCAGCTTTGGTGACAGATCTGACACAAAACAAATTCCCAAATCTGTGGACTCAATGGGATAATCAAAGAACTTTGCAATGTGTCTATATTTTTTGCAGACAATATATTCCTCACCTTCAAAGACAATTATATTCTGAACCAATAGTATCTTATTGTTCATCTTTATACATCTGTCCCTCTCTGATGTGTTGATGACAAACTCATCTATCGACAGTTCCTTAAATTGGGAGACCGCTCCTGTGAATCCTTCTGGAACAGGGCCATCTGAGTGCAGCATTTTCATTTTTTTGTGAGCTTTCCGGGTTTCCTCATCATTTAAACTTGTTGAATCAAGTTCTGAAATTCTGCGTATAACTTGCTGCAGTGGTGAGCTAGGTTTTCTAACCATTCCTTTAATTTTTTTTAAGTAGTTTTCAAAAGGAAACCCTGATATTAAATCTAAGTGGCCATGCACCTTCACATCATCACTGAGATGAGTCAGACCATGTATGTTGTACACTAAAAAACAATGACCATAGAGTTCCCCAAAATGCTTAACAAATGATCTAAGTAGTGTGTTTGCAAAGTCATTTAACAGCAAACAATATGTTGGACTTGCCAAGATATATATGCCCACAGACAACAACATAAAATTTTGGTAAACCTCAGGAGTCAGCACATCCCTCAAAACTACTGGACCAGTGTAAAGTAAGAACTGCCTAAGTTCTGTTGCTTTCCATCGTAACCTTTCATCAAGTGCCCTTGGTCTTCTAGCAAATTCAGAGGGTATGTAACTCTTGAGAGCAAGCAGTTTGCCAGAAATGATAGACACTTGCCTGGATGAAATACGGTAACTCAACTTGCCGCGAGTTCCCATCCACAAATCAAGCAGACGACGCACCACGCCTAAGCACACTAAATGCATATAGTCATGTGGAAATCCACTAACCATGGGAACAGATGTTTCACAAAATGGGGAATGTTGTACATGGTGGTCTTCATCCTCTGCATTTGAAAAAGAAACATCGGTTCTTACCCTAGAATTAAGTTCTGGAAATGTCATGCGATTATTAATGTAAATGCCAGACTGTACACATTTATCACAGCCACTGTATCCATTGTGTGACTTAATACCCTTAATAAAAGCCCTCGCAGGAGCATCACAGATTACTGAGCACACAGTCAAGAAGAAGGTCTTTCCATTAACAACAAAACCAGTGCTCAAGGATTTCAACTCACAGACCAGATCCTTCAGATATTCTGACAATGACTGAGGCTTTGAGTTCCCACAGTAAAGAGCAATCAGCACAGGTTTCCTACTGTAAGCCTGGAGCATTCCTAAAATTGGCCAGAACTGTACACCTGAACTTTTAAAAATTGGAAGACCATCCATGTTTAATTGTAATTTGAAGCTGTGATGATTCCGGACAACTGATGTAAGCTTCTGAAATATGTGGCTGAACATTTTCTGTATACCAAAGTAATGGAATGATCCACTCGCCAAGGAAACAACACTATGTTGAGTCTGTGTTTTGAGTAATGTTCTTGCATCTTTTGGCAAAGATGGGTGATGGACTTTCAGTATCGACAAAAGGGCAGACAAAGCAATCAATGAAATGCGAAAATGTGTTGCCCAGTCTCTCAAACATCCCGCTAAATCTTTAGTAATATCAAGGCTATCCTCGTCACTTGCTGATTCACTTTCCCCATCACTTTCTGATCCACAGATTGGTGGCAAAACAAAGCTTGAAGTAACTACTTCATTTTCAACACTATGCTCTTCATTAGTACAATCCATACTATCCTCATCATTCAACGATTTCATAAACTGGGTGACTCTTTTAACAGCCCTTTTCCTTAAATTGCTGTGAGTGATATTCCACTTTTCTCTCTCCATGACACAGTAATTACACGTACAATTACATGAAGTACAGTAACCAGGTGTGCTGAAAAAAAAAAAAAAAAACTTTTTCCTTGATACTTTTTTATTTTGTACCACATGAAATGTATCAGCAGCTTACCTTAATGGTGACAGTGAACTCTAAACTGTAGGCTATTTTATTCCCACCAGCAGTTTTCTGTAGCAAATCACATTGACGTGTTATTAAGGTGAAAAACATCCTGACTCAAAACATTAAATGAAAAAAAAGCAGGCAAACTAATTTTAAAATTACTAGGGTATACTAAAAATGTGAAATACATAGAGTAATAATACCTGAACCAACTTGCTCAATAATATCTATTAGGCTATTGTTACTTTGCAATCATCTCATAAAAGCTTGTAAGAAAAAGCATGTAGTAATTTGTGCATTATTGCTAGTTAACGAAAAATGCTGTCACAAAGTAATAAAACTAATGCAGTTACTGCAGTATTACTGTATGCCCAATGTATAAACATGAATGAAAAATTACACTATAGGCTATTATATATACATTTTTCATTGTTGTGCCAAAATAAGACAAGAGTTAAACACTTTTACCGTGCAGAACTGACTGAAGGTTGGCAAGATCGGAGCAACATGAGCAAATCTAAATGTATTGGCACGCCGTTCAATCGATACTAGTTCATTTCGCATTCGATAACCATAATAGATCTATCTTAGAGTTAAACTGCCAAAATAATGTTACTTCGAAATTAGAAGTTATTCCATTAACTCACACAGCACAAAGCAATCGCTAAGGAAATATAAATGTATCGATCTTACCTTGATTGTTTGCAGTATTCGTCCTCCCTCCAACTGACAATCCTCTGACCTTTTGGTTTCGAGCGCCTTTTTCGCGCTTTACGGCTACGTTTAAATTTAAAGCGCCGAATCAGTTTGATTTTTATTTTATTTTCAAAGACAACTTCAAATGCAGTAAATATTTTGTTATAAACAAAATAGAGATCTTATCTCTAATAAATAAGTAAGCTAAAGCAAAAAAAATGGGACATTTTTTTCATGAATGCAGGGGGCTGAAAAAGTTACTTATCAAAATAATAATATTTTTTCACACGAGCTTTTGCTGATTTGTCGTTCATTTAATCGTATTTCATCAATTATAATGTCAATTAAAATTATATATTTTTTATCTTTAAGAAAGATTATTTATAGTCTCTCAAGTCTCACGCAGTGGCCGTGAGACACGCAATTCAACCAGTTCACACGCTGTACGCCACACCGTGTATTTCTCACGCTGAAAAGGCAATGCCAACCAAGTTGTCCTGCAAGCTTTATATGTAACGTTGTATACGAGGCGCAGGCACACAAACTGAAGTTTCCTGCTGCCAGCACGTATAGGCAACATAGATGCGCGAACACACGCAAGTTGACGGAACATTCTCGGCCACCGTACGTTCGTTACTAGGTAACCAACAACATCGCGCGAACACACGTCGTGATGGAGATAGGTTTGAACAAAACCAAAACATCATCCATTATGACAGTGAAAATGTCTGGCATCGAGCCACAGTGCTTCAAGTGGGAGCCCCCTATCCCTGTTATCAAGGCATCAAATTTTGCAACAAACACTTACAACACAAAACACATTTCATAAGCTGGAGTGTGTACTCTTGAGCAATTTGTTATATTTTTGTATATTTGTAATTTTGAAATATAACATTAAAGAGTATATTTGATGTGATGAATTGCTCTGTCATTTATCAGATTTACCAGTTGTTATAATTTCAATTTGTGCTGGTTAATTATGAACAATGGGTAAAATTGGGGGGCGGGGCAGGACTCCATTAGGGCTCCTCCCCTAACCGCATGTGATCTCACTCCAAGATTTTGATAAAACTTGAGAACCCTGAATGTAATAAAATTAAATGTTTATTTATTTATTTAAAATATGTTTATTTCATTTTAAAATATTACAATTTTTTTATATTTTCAATATTTTAATTTGATTATTTTTAAATATTTGAATATTTTAAGGGGGTTTCAAATATTACCCTTTGTGGGGTCACTTGAGACACATAGGAACAGTGAATCACAACCTTTTTGACTTCAACGTCTCCTTATAGTCCTATTCTCCACAACAAATCCAGTACATTTGTTATAAAAATAGCCAAATAATAAGAAATATCTTGATTGACTAATTTGTCATCATTTTAACTCATCTTGAGGCCTCATTGGAAGTTTATCCGTGTCTGCTCTAGAAGTTAGGCCTATATGACACTGCTAGCAAGATAAGCAAGGCTTCAACATGTTCCTGGCTCGACATCTTTATTGATCCTGGAACAGCATTCATATCGACCAATTAGAATTGAAGTTTGAAGTTATGCCAAGTTTAGGCTTTCAACCGTGCTTCTAGATCAGTGTTATTATAATTTCCCTCTGACTGTAGGGTTAGGGTTAGGACTATTTTTATGGACAGGAATGATGTTCCAAGATCAACAAAAATATGTTGATACAGGGACATGTACTTGGCAAAATCATTGTGCCCCAAGCTTTGCACAAACAGCAACTAAAGTATCTTCTTGCACATCCCAAAACCATAAAAAAAACTCTTCATAAGTTTGAACTTAGACACTTGAACTTTTCGAGACACTCTACCTACTTTAATAAGATGTCTTATAAGATAACTGGGCCACATTTGCAACATTATATGTGGGCCACTTTTGGCTCACATCGAGGTGAGCCAGTGCCACTGTGCCATATCTTTGCCAAACCTGGCCCAGATATGTTTTAAGATAACTGGGCCACATTTGCTGAAACATATGTGGGCGATTATTTGGTTTACATCCAGATTAGTCATTGTCAATTGTGCCATGTTTTTGCCATAGGTGGCCCACATTTGGTTTGTCACATTTGGGCCATGTTTATTATCTATCATATGGGCCACATTAGGCTCAGATTCAGATTACACATTGCCATAAATGCCGCATCTTTGCCTAAAATGGCCCAGATGTGATTTACATTTTTTGGGCCATATTTGCCATTTTACGTGTGGGCCACTTTAGGCTCAGACACATTTGGTCCGGGCCATAAGAAGGCCACCAGTGCCGCATCATTGCCTGAAGTGGCCCACATCCATCTGCTATCTGGGCTGTATGAAGACACAGATCAGAATAAATTTAGGTTCCAAGTTAGGGTGGGCCTTATTTTTGGACTTTTGAAATCTTCTGTTCTCACCTGCCCAGTCAATTCCTCCTACTGAGAAATGGAAACAAAGCAAAACTACATTTGGGATGTGGTCAATAAAATTGAAATTCTTTCTTAATGAGCATAACAGCATATAATATTTAATAATTATACAAAACCATTAGTAAACTGTGAATTAGGTTAAAACAGTGACATAGAACAGTGTTGTTAGACTTGAAATGTTATGCAATTGATTACATTGCCTTCCTATGACTGTCACTATTCTCATGCTCGGCAAAGCATCTGGTAGCATTTTTCCAGTCATTATAACCAGACTAAAAAAGGGAATTGACCATCACCCTCATGAAAAAGACGGCAAAAAAACAAAACAAAACAAACAACCTGTGGAAGGTGAGTATTGCAACCATTCTTTGGGCAGTGACACAGCATTCAGATGCTTGCATTTGAAGTGAGTTTTGGAAAACAGTCTCTTCTGATGTTTGAGGCTAATATCAAAGTGTCTGAATGCCACTACAAACAAGTTTAAGTCCACTGAAGTTAATCTATTCTCCGGTCTGATTTTTTTCAGACAGTTCTGAAAGTTTCCATTGTTGTGGCGAGCGGATTTGAGATCCTCCAGTGCTGTCTCAGGTAACTGATGGAGTGCTGACAGGATTTACAAAACATCACTCCTCCATCCTCTCTCATGCTGTAATTTTTGCTGACAGGTGATATTTTTTTAACTCTTCTGTGGTTATTTTTATTTTAGACATTTAAAATATGAAATTGTGAGTCATATCAAACAGTGCAGACTATAACTCTTCACAAACAGGTTGTGTATGCTTAGTGATTGATTTTTACTTTATTAGTTTATTTAACTGGGACATTCAGTACATGCAGTATAACATTGCTACAATTTCAAGCAGCCAATGCTCCACATATAGGCTTCTAGCCAAAGGCTAATTTGCAGCCCCAGTGCCTGGATAGCCTTTTTTTAACAACAGCAAAACAATAATCACACAAAAAACCAAGCAAAAGTAAGAGAAAAAAAGAAATAAAAAGCTGAGACCATCAGTGTTCACAAACCTGCTTTTGTTTGAACCACACTGTGCCCCCCACTTTCCATCCTCTCCCCTCCTTGCTGAACGTGATAGATTTCGAAAGCGAAAGTGAAACCGATAAAACAGTGAGCATAAGAAAGCGACTGCACGCTTTAGCGAGTGTCAGCAACTGCACGTGATCACAGATTGCACGCTTCCCAACGGACCCCCAAACTAGAGGTCTTCTCAGGTCCTAAAATCCATACCCAAGCCGAATCGACCCGAATCACTTCTTACCTGAACCCGACGTGCATAAATTATTTTTTTAAAAGAAAAACCCGACCTGATGAAATTAGACCCGAGTAAAACACCAACCCGACTGCATTTATTTTCAAACCCGACTGGACCCGAAAGTAAATTGCACAGCCTGCAATCCTGCAGTCAGTCAGGAAGTCCCGCAGTGTCTGCTGATTGATTTGGCTGCTTCTCCATTTCTTTTACTTATTTAACACTTATTTAATTTATTATTACTTTACATTATTGCCTGCCTGGTGGATAGCCTACAAGTTATTTCTGAGTTCAGTTTTCAGTTGTAACCAGTGGATTTGAAAAATAAACATGATATTTTGATAAAAACTGAATTGATAGCCAAAATCATGGAGTCGAAGGGATTCTGCACACAAAAAAGAGGCCTAACTGTGCTAACTGTTATGTTTAAACCAAAATTTTAAAACCAAAACATCAACAATAATACAGTTGCCTTGATTTACAGGCAGATTAACACAGAACAGAACAGAATCACCCCATTTAACGTGCTGGTTTATCCTTTAGGCAATTAGGCTTTGAAATACAGAATCTTCCGTGCAAGAGTTGCCATCTTTGGGAAGAGGTGTTCAGTGTTTTTCCAAACACCTAAAATATCTCTGTCATTATCATCCATGACCATTTTTTTATTCAAGTAGGCATTAAATTCATCCACTGCGATGTCTCGGTCATCCACGTCCTCCCACTGGCTGAACTTAACAGATGGACCAGCCACTTCAGCACATTCTGTGGATGTGATGGGAACTGGAGGGTCCGTGTCTGACTCTTTTGGACTTGGAAGGCTTTCCAACTCGCTCCGGGCACTTTGGTATATTTCGTTTTTCTCCTCTATTGTGAACATGTGTAGTTGCTTAAACTTAGGCCACAAGAGCACTCCAAGCTTCACATGGTGGTCGAGTACAAGTCGTTCACTCAGAAGGTCTTTCGCTTGGCATTTCAGAAACTTCAGCGCTTTTGGGTCAGCTGGCGTAACCAAACAGTGATCAAATAGCATAGATTTCCATAAAGATTGCATTTGCCGACCCGAACTGCTGATCTTCCTGAATGGTGCCATTGTTTGTGTGTGTGTGTGTGTGTGTGTGTGTGTGTGTGTGTGTGTGAGAGAGTGTGAATGTGAGAGGATCTGTTTGGAGTTGGCATTCCCTATTTTTAAAAACACTGCAACAACCACATTTGTCAACATGATTCTTTGTAATATCATGTTTTGCCTTAAATTTACTAGGAATACTACTACTCAGTGGGTATCCAAAGAATGTGCATCATGGAATGCAATTGAAATGTCTTTTTGTCTGTAGCGGCTTTTTGCCCCAAAAGTTGTTGTTCAAACAAATGTTTTCAATGAGGGGTAGATTCCTAGTGAAGTCATAAACACACTCTTAAATGACCAGCAGACAAGTGGTTACATCAACATATGGTCTGTCTACATCTAATATATTTTCAGCGAAGGCTATGTTTCACCCAGATAATTATCACGTTGATAAAGGTCAGTTAAGAAAAGTACGATCATATACAACAAAAAATGCAGAACTAGATCTTCCACAGGATGTCAGATATTCAGAGATATGTCAGAGAGGAATATGCTTTGAAATAAAATACATATTACATTTTTTGAAAGATAATAAGATAATACTTAAATAAGGAATTACCGGCTCCGCGTTTGACATAGGAGATACATCAGCGCTGTGACAAACACAAGCTCCTTTGCATTCATTTAAATCAAATGAAGTATTTTCTATTTTTATTTTTAAACATACAGAAAGACTGTAGCACACTTTTATTGTGTGTGTGAGGGGATTAAACTTTGAAGATAATGTTTAAATAAGAAACTATAAGAATCTAAAGTGATTGATGTGAAATAAATCTAATATAAATTATTCTTTAGTTGAAATAAGAACCACTGGACATCAGCTAGAGTAGGGAAACTCTCTCTTAGAAAAAAAGGTTAGCAGACTAACATCGCCAATCATCTGGTCTACAGACCCTCAGTTTCACATTGGAGTTTACCCCTGAGAGGACCTAGTTTATATTTCAACTTAAACATTTTTGTTTTATTTTTTGCAAATCTTTAATTCGCAGAATAGATATCATTTTTCATAGAGAAATGTAAGGACGATTGTCACCTAAAACTATAATAAATGTTTATTTTTATATAGTATGTTATATAAAATCGCATTTTATTTATCACCATCTTCTCTAAAACAAGAGAATGATGTGTTTTATAAGGTCAATAAACTTAAATGTTGAATACATGTTTAAAATGTATACTAAATGATTTGCTTTAGTAACATGTTTTATAATGTCAAAAAAACTTTATAAATATATAGAATAAATGCTGAATAGATTGTAGCGAATTAGCTCAAAAAAGGGAATTGTATATAAATAATTGCAATTAATTATGATTGATTACAATTATTTCTATTGGCCGACAGTAATAACTGTAGCAGAATTAAATTGCCATCAACTGATCTGTCCGTCCAGCGAACATTCAGTGCAAGTTTGTATCAACTCTAAGATAGGATATTTCCTTGGCCACAGGAAATAATTTCCTATTAATGCATCAGAGCATGTAGCGAGGGTCAAAATTGTAAAGGGTCATTTAATATGCAAGGCAGAATCAGAAACTCATGTAATTTGTGCACACAACTTTTATTAATTTAACACTAACGCAAACTAGTCTAACAAACAAACATACAATCACTCATACATGGGAAAGGGCTAATGAGTGTTGATGGATGAAACCATCAGGAAAACCAGAGAATGCAGTTATGGAGAAAGTCATTTAACCACCTGAGTAAAACCATCAGCACCATTAATAATGGTAACTTATACTAAACCTCTGTTTCGTTTACCGTAATTTCCGGACTATTGAGCGCACCTGAATATAAGTCGTACCCACTGAATTTAAAAAAAAAATATTATTTTGAACATAAATAAGCCGTACATGTCTATAAGCCGCAGGTACATTGAAAAAGATGAACTTTATACAGGCTTTAACGAAACACGGCTTTTAACAAAAAATAAAAAATTAGCAGTAAACAATAGCCTACCAAGAAAGTCATTGGTCACTATCTTCCTCCTGTGCACTGAAACCACTGAAGTCATCTCCTTCGGTGTCGGAGTTGAATAGCCTCAGAATTGCTTCATCCGATATTGGATCGTTTTCATTGTCGCTCTCTTCACTTTTATCCGCAGGCAAATCCCCCGCTGAGCCCTCTTCAACATGCAGCAGTCCAGCCTTTCGAAACCCGTTGATGATAGTGGATTTTTTGACAATGCTCCACGCTATCAGGACCCGCTGGCAGACTTGACCATAAGTTGCTTTTCGCATGCGGCCCGTTTTAGTGAAGGATTTCTCCCCACTTGTCATCCAAGCCTCCCACTGAACACGGAGCGCCACCTTAAATGCATGATTTACACTGATGTCGAGTGGCTGCAAACACTTTGTTGTGCCTCCAGGAATCACAGCTGGAATTGAGTTTGTCCTCTTGATGGCTTCTTTCACCGAATCTGTTATGTGGGCCCTCATGCTGTCCAAAACGAGCATTGCCTTGTTCCTGTGAAAGAATCCTCCCGGTCGCTTGCCGTAACACTCCGTATGCCATTCATGCATTAGGCTTTCCGTCATCCATCCTTTCTTGTTGACTTTCACAACAATTCCTCTCGGGAATTTTTCTTTGGCATCGTTGTGCGTTTAAAAATCACCATCGGTGTAAGCTTTTCTCCAGATGCCGTGCAGCTCAGAACACAGGTGAAGTGCGTTTTTTCATGCCCAGTTGTTTTAAGCGTTACGGATGATTCGCCTTTCCTGTTGACAGTCCGAGTGAGAGGCAGGTCAAACGTCAGAGGAACCTCATCCATATTTATGATGTCGTGCGGGCCAATGGAATGCTCCGCTATCTTTGCATCAGTGAATTTGCGGAAGTTTGAAACTTTTTCCTCGTAGTCGGGAGGGAGCTGCT
>JAUZSZ010000200.1:69850-81984 GCA_034780575.1 Labeobarbus marequensis
ACGAGGCTGCTGTGAATGTACCACACAAGACCACAAACCAGACAGCAGATAATTTACAAACATGCAGACTTGCACTCGGTTTTTAAGTTCATTGCCGCCTTCATCTTTGTTTATGAGGTTTTATAAGATGGGCCATTTTTATTCCACGTGCAAACTTTTTTTTTTGATAGGCCAGTTGGTGAACTGGTTCTTCATTCCCCACATATATATTTTTTCTTGCTGTATAGGAGGCAAATCAATATCATGACATGACCTCATCCTGTTAAATATACCATCACATTTTCTGAAAACCAGTTGTGTCCAAGCTGGAAAGTATTGCAGTATTTTGAAGTGTTTTGCGCTAGATTATCATGTTGCTTCCTCCTCCTGTTCAGGCTTTCATTGAACTTCATTATTTTATTTTACTTTAGTTTACTTTAATTTTTTAAATCTGAAAACAGGGCTCCAAACACAAAAATGATACAACATAGTGTAAAACATTGTTTCATCATTAATTTATCTTTTTATTATTATTATTATTATTTGTAACTCATGCTTGCAAAGATCATGAGGAAAGACATTCAGGAAATTAAGTGATAATGCTAGTAGTATATTCATAATACATACAGATTTCTTCCTTTTTATTTATTTATTTTATTTTATTTTATTTTAGAGAGAGAGAGAGAGAGTAGGGCTGGACAGTATGTCCAAAAATATTTTCACAATTTTCCCATATCACACAATATTGATATTTATCATGATATTCATGTCCATTTGGGGAAGGAAATGCTTTCCACATTGTTGTTAGACCTTGAGAATGAATGTAAATGTAACTTGTTTGTTCACAGTTAAACTCCACAGAGTAGCTGGGTAACATAAATGTAATTTATTTCTCCCTCAATTCTGTTTTTTCCATTTATTTATTTATTTATTTATAGTAGTCAACTTTTGAAGTGAATCAAAAAAGTTCATCAAAGTTGTCCTAAGACAAGAACGGGTATTGTTTTGGTTTTAGGACAACTTTGATGAAAGGTTTTGATCCACTTTCAATGTTGACTGTACAGTGCAAGCACAAAGAGCACAGCAAATACAGTAAGCAGAGAAATGTTTTAAATATATTTTGAATATCATAAGAAATAATGAAAACAATACACTGATACTTTTAAATATGAAATGAAACCTATAATTTGGTGGCATTTATTTAATTATTCATAAAGGCAATTCTTTCATTAACAATACTATTATACTTGCTAAATGTCGCTGGATAATGTCATGCACTAATTTGCATATCCATGACGTCATTGCGTGGTATTTGCATTCTGCCTGTCAGCCTTCTAAATTTGTTTGTAATGTTCTCTCCAACTCTGTGCTCAAATACTGTATTTTAATACACAATAAAACTGATTTCATTTATATATTTTTCTTTTTCTGTCAGAAAATGGGATGAATATAAAAGAGTGACTGAAATATGGCCCATAACCAGGTCCCCTTCCAAGCTGTTAATCTGCATTAAATTCCTGATTGTTAGACAAAATTAAATACACCTAAGATAAATACAATGGCTGTTTATCTCAGCGCACTGTTTTTTTAGTAGTTGCTTAATTGCAATAATTGTACGAACATATAGCACTTTAATTACTGATTGCTAACAGGATGTGAAAATGCTTTATAGACGTTTGTCAGGTTAGATGCCACATTGATTTTAATGTGGATGAAAATGAGGATGTGATATATCATTTTTACAAGTCTTTGCACACACTGTAGAAAGGTTGTGGATCATGTAATTCTCACAACTGTCACATTTGTTTTCTATTGTTTTTGTCTACTTAGAAAGTTTTTTTCATTGAAAGCACTAATATCTGTCCCTCACGTCCTTGTTTTAATTTTTTGAATGAAAAAACTGCCTATCCTACCTTTATTTCGTCAAAAAACCCCACCTCATTTTGTGGCCGTCTTCAAAAAGCAGACATTATCATGAAAATACCAACAGAGCAGGATGTTTTGGAGCAGTGTTATCAATCTACCTTGAAGCGTTTTGTAATGTGTACCTGTGTACACATTACAAAAGCAGGAGGAGTTGGGTAACTTATTAGCCTCCACTGCTTGGGTGGATGTGCCAACATCTAGTGCAACCTTTTTAACAAGTGCCATTTTTTCCTCCCTACCCCCTAAATATATAGGATAACGTACATTAAAATGGGCCATAGCGTAAAGTGGGCCATGGAAAGGCTAGAGAATTTGCTAAGTCATAATTCCCCTCCAAACCATTTCAAATGGTTGGAGCCATTGCCACAGCAGTAGCAGTTTTCTGAAATATTTGGTGATAAAGAATAAATACTCATTATATTGGTCATCACATGCAAATAATTATCCTCTTTATTGGAGAGGAGAAAAAACATTCATCATTTGGAGGATGTTAATACATCTCTTAGTATGTGTGCAATACTGGCCTCATATGGCATGAGAAATGCAAGTGTCCCCTGGAAAATTTAAATTATAATTCAAATACTGTATGTAACAGCTACATTAATTGCAAACATACAGCTGTGTGTACTTTCATGTGGAGCCTGGAAACACTTTGCAAATGAAACACATTTTGTGAGAAGGAGAAACAACTGTTAAAAACTTATTGATTCTTGATTAGGGTCTGTATATTATTGTTGAATCTTAACTTCACAGTTTTAATGCAGTTTTTTAATATGATTTTTTTTTCACATTCTACCTAGTTAATTTGATTTGTATATGAATCTTATAAGATAAAAAAAATTAAATCAGTGGTAAAACTATTGAAATACAGAAACACCTTGCCTCTCTTTCACTCTATACATCAGATGTAAATCTAAGAGTGCAAAGCTTTCCCAAATTTCTTCTGCTCTATTTTGGTTCTGCTTCTGGTAGTACTGCTGCCACTGCTGAGCGTACTGGGGGAATTAAGGTACAGTGTATAAAAATGCATGCAACACATGCACATGCATTCAAGATAAGGAGGCTAAAAATGCCCCTGCACAATTACTAAACTAAATCTATTACAGCTGTCGTGATTAAAGTTAAAATGTGAAGAGTGCTGACTGTAGCATTACATCTAGATCTGCTCACATTGCATTAGATTTCTTTTTAGTCGTTTTTTTTTTCAGCGTCGAGCATTATATCCAATCACACATATTTCTGTTGAGCTTACGAATGCAGTGGCCCCTTAGGTAATAGAGACATGAAGCAGGGACCTCTTGACAAAAATGTGTCAAGCAGAGCTGCATATTAAGCATATAGGCTTCAATATTAATAGAAACTAACCATATTATAATTAAGAATAAATTATATGTATATTATGTTGGTTGCACATGCATCACTGCCTGTACATTACCTTTTATTTATGCATCATAAACAACATGCGGAGATAAAAATCACAATTCGTTAGTTGTTTGCAGTTGTTGTAAATTATTTGAATGGATCTGCAAATTCATATATTTTAGTTTTACTAGTCAGATAGACATTTACATTTATTTGAATTTTAGCTTCAAGTTCACTAAAATTGAACATTTTAATTTTACTGTGAGATGGACAATTAAGAATCAAATAACTGAATATATTAAATTAGTGAGGATTTTAAAAAGTGCAGATGTAACGTGCAAGCAATGGCTCCATGATAACAAGAGCACTAATGTACAGTGAGACATTTAAGATTTACAAGACATTGCTTTTACAAATAATTGGGATGAAATTTTTAAAATATATTACAAATATTTATATAGAAATCTATTACTCTGCATTTACATTGCACATATCTATTTTGACATGCCATATTTTTGTCCCATGCATTTATATGATGTCACTTCCCAAAACCTTGCAGCATGTAATTAGCTCTTAATGAAATACGGTTTCTAAGTGTAAATTTAAGTTAAATCCGTAACACCTAAAATGATGCTACCATATTTTTTACGGTAAAATTTACGGATTTTGTTTTTTTTTTACAGTGTTACTTTACCTTATAAAATAGGCTTCCTGACTCTCCTAAAATTGCATATTTAATAAATGATGAGTATCACAGAATTGAAACCTACTTAGAATTTTTTAAACTCTATAAAATGTGGGGAAATAAAATTAAAATAGACTCAAATCCTGCCGTTTAGCACTGATGCCAATAAGTGATCTAAGTATGAAAATAGTTTTTAAAAGAAAGAAAAAAGCACAAAACATACTTTACCTTACTCAGCCTTTCTTGTGATAACTTCTCACATGGGAATTACATATCAATATAATTTATTTTTTCTTAATAAGGCACAAAGCTCAAGTACAAACCTTAACGGCACATTTCAACAATTGAACAGTGTTAGTGCTGATACAGCAATTAGAAAGAAAAAAAAACAACAACAACAATGTAAAAATAAAAAAGCAGAATAAAACAAGAAAAAAGAAAAAGAAGGGTGATGGTCTTATTCTAGCAACAAAAACAAGTTCAAAGCAGATAAGAGTTCCTGGGCATTTCTGTCCATCGTGCAAATATCTTCAGTTCATTCTTCTATCCGCTGAAGTGGGGTTTAACCTTTAAATACTCACATCTACGAATGAAGTTTTTGAAATAATGAAGTGTTTAAAATAATTTATCAAAAAGTCTAGGTTTTTATCCTTCAACAATACTTCAACTTTAATTGAGACCACAGTCACAGAGTGTATTGATATGTTTGGAATGAAGTCAGTTTTGAAATTCAAGTCAAAAATTCTGTACAAGTTCACATTGGAAAAATATTTTCTACAGTTTGAATATCTTTCTCATAGAACTGCATGTATTGTTCTCCCAATTAAATCTTTCATGTAGGAAGTTATTAGATGGATTAATGTCATTTAGAATTTTAATGTAAACCTGCTGGTGGAAATCTGATAGTTTCACAGGCAATTTGTGTAAATCATAATCACAGCACAATAAAAAATCAATTCCACACAATTTTCCAAAAATTGCATTAGGGATGCTAAACCACTTGAACTTTAGTACACCGTTCATCAGAAAAACCTAGAACATTCATGCCACCTTCCTCAATACACTTAATCATGTCATCTTTCCTAGTGTAATGGCATTTTTCCTTCCAAATAAAGTTGAAGTTTGTTTTGTTCAATAAATTAATAATAATCTCTGAAATTCCTAACAACAGTAAAACCCTGCCAAATATTATGTCCATTCTTGCCATAAGTTTAATATCTTTTTACATTAATCAATATTTCAAAGAATATTTTAACATTTTCCCTTGAATTACAGCCTTGTGCTACAGCACCACACTGGTCAAACCACATTATTGCAGGCCCCTACCTGTACATTAGGTCATATTAGATCAAAAGACTATTCGTCAACAAAAAAAAGGTTGATATTGTCAATAACCCCTTTTACCATATTTTTCATAAGAACTTTTTCTTCCTTGCAAAGACATTTGAAAAATGTAATTTCTGATAAATGACCTTGTGATTCTATGATATCAAAGATGGTCCTCATTTTTTCCTGAGATGTTGTCATTTCTCTGATTTTACTTATAAGTTCATTGGCAATGATGCCATTATAGTGATCTAAAATGGCATGAACATTTCTCACCCTTTGGATAAGCTGAGCTCTGTTGTTTTTCAGAAAGGATAAACCTAGAATGTAGATATATACACAGTTCATTTGTACAGTATATTAAAATGTTTGCAAGATAGAAAAAAACAGCTAGTAATTTGATGCATCTACAGGCTACTAACTGATTAAAGTGTAAATAAAACGGCTAGTCTAAGATTATGTGCTTACACTGCTCATCGGTTGATAGGCTTTGTCTTCTGTTTTCTGCTGTATAGTCTGTGAGATGTAAAGTTGGTTAATGTCTTCTTAATTTTAAACTCCTTTGAGATTAACATATAAAATCGCTTGATTTAAAGGATCAGGAAAATCTTTAAACAATTCATGCATATTTTACATTGTGCAGAGCTCATATGGATGTGGATTGTTGTCATGTTATTTATTTCCTAAACCTTACTATAGGTAACAAACAGTTAATCTTACCTGTCAGTGTTATCTTACGGCTCCATACATCTTCAAATGTTCCTTTCTTGGGCTTTTTCTTTTTGAGGAGTAAATTCACATTCATCACACCATCTGGCAACTTTATATCAAATGTTGGAAAGTGATGTTTCCACTGCTCGCTCAGTTGTAATGTTGTGTCCTTACAAAGGAAAGAGAGGGATGATAAGTCTGATTAAAAGGCACTACCATAACAAATCCATATGACTGTATGTCAGAAAATCTATTGTTTTTTTTTTTTAATGATATAGAATATATTGACTGTCTTAACATTTAAACACATTTGGCAGATTGAAAACTAGGTTTTAAAAGAGCAGGTGATCAAGGAGATTCCCAGTCAGAATGTCTCTCATGATTCTTAAATGAAATGAATTTTTGAAATGAATTTTACACTTTAATTGAAATTTTGCCTACATATCAGTTTCCACACTAAACCTATGACTGAATGGTTCTTTGTGGAACCAAAAATGGTTCCTCTATGGCAGGGCTGCCCAACCCTGATCAAACACACTTGAACCGGCTAATTAATCTCTTAGGCAGCACTTTATTATTACAGACAGCTGTGCTGGAACTGAAGTCTGCAGGACGGTAGATCTCCAGGAACAGGATTGGGCAGCCCTGTTCTATGGCATCACTGTGAAGAACCTTTTAAGCACCTTTATTTTTAAGAGTGTAATAATAAAGAATCAGTAACTAAACATTTGACTCGTCACATAAATAAGTGACACTGATACGGAAAATTCCTGAGTGGGGAAGAATGGAGTAATTGTGTCAGTGCGTCACCTCTAAATCTAGCAAACTGTGCCCAATTTTTGTAATCAGATAAATATTAAAGGGTCTATCAATTACAGCAGTACAGTATACTGTGAGATGCACATGAGAAAACCGTAAGATGTTTTTATTCCCAGACTTAATTTTCTGCATAACAGGTAAAACAAACTTTCTTCCTTCCTCATTTAATAGAGTGGAGATGATACAACATATTCCAGATCTTCTAGGCTTGGATTGGTTCAACAAAGGTATTTGCATATTTGTTTATAGTATCTGGTCTGAGTACTGTAGCTCATTACTGAGCGTTCTTGTGTTTTTCAGAAAGAACAGATGTATCGATATTGTAGCAATTCAGCAGTGTAATGAGATCATTTAATTTAAAAGGTATACAACTGTCACATATTCCCTGTTCTATGTTTGGTTTTGCATTTATGTTAAAATTTTGGTCTGTTAGTTTCCAGTGTTAGTTTTGTAGTCAGATTGTAGTTTCTTCATTGTCTCTAGGTGTTCCTTGTTTCTCTCATTTACCCCTTGTATAGCCCTTGAGTCCCCCCCCCCTTCTATGAGTTAACATGTCATAGACATACTTATCAATTATTTCTAAAATCATTAGTAGGAAAAAAAAAAGTTTAAAATGACTATAGAGAATTTCTAGACCTTTATGAAAAATAAATAATCATAAGCAACAAAAGAAACATAAAGGTAGATAAACTGTATATGTAAACTAGTATTTCACATGATCGTCCTATGATTCCTCAAAAGAAAAAAAAAAAAAAGTGTGAAATCTTGGTCATGTCTTTTTTCTTATTCTAATCCATGCTGACCAGTGGTTGTATCTCTGATAGTAGCCTCTCTGAACATCCATGCTTCTCAGCAGAATCACAGGACATGCTGTATTGACAGTTATTTTTGAGTGTGCATTGACAAGAGGTTTGGATTAATGTATAATCTTCAATATCTTTTTTCACCTGAAAGAAAAGAGAAAAGGTAAGATTGTTTATAAAGGTCAGCCAAAATATGGTGAAACTGCATAAACACAAAAACATTTTTAAAATGTACTTCTCTGGGGTCCACATTGCATGGTTGTAGAAACACATGCAGCCTGTGTGCTTGCTGTAGGTAGAATAGCATCACCTGGCCATGTATCTTAGATCAATGACCCGTAAACCAGTTTGATTTTTTGGAAATAAAAAACTTTGATGTTCCTGTGATGTTCACTGTAACATGTGTGCTTGTGATATCCCGAGGTTTCAGAATATCAGCAATCTGATTAGAGTAATGTATAACTGACATGAAGTAGCAGGCATCCTCTGAGATTAAAAAAAACACACATACAAACACATTTTTGCTGTATCCCCTACATTTGGAAAATACATAATATATTTTTGTATTTTAAAGATGGCACTTTATAATATTCACAGATAAAATTCAGTAAATGTCATATTATTCATAAGACTGCCAACTCACCAATGGAGGTCTCACAGTGAGGTAGTCTAAGTTGAGACAGCTCACCCTGAACACACTTGATATCATACACTGGTCCTGCTTGGTAATAGTTGGCAGGGACTGGACAGTCTTTGTCCTGAAGAACAGTGCTGTACAGCACCTCTCCTTCCCCCTCCATGTTAAATCCAATCTGTGTAAACTCACAATGGAACCAGCCTGCATGGCTGCACTGTAACCTACTTAATTTCAAATAAATATTGAAAATGAAAGCATACTGATACACTCAGTTATCTTACTTCAGCTGTTTGTTGACACAAACCTGTGTTTCCTTTGTCCCTCTTGAAGGACGACCTCAGGAGTGAACAAATAATCTTTCAGATCTAGCTTCTGTGAAAAATAAATAGTTCTTAAGCGAATTGTAATTTTATTGTCAAATTAGACAGATTTGCATTTGCGCAGAGATACTTACCCTTCAAATGTCTGAAGGGGACTGAGAATCTCCATCTGAAATGTCTGGTAATACCAGGTGCATTGATTTATTTTTCCTGATCATCATCTGTATCCTGTCTGAAAGCTCTCTCCTCTCTGTAGTTTCTGGTTTGGAGCCACAGATGTAGTATTTGTCCCCACATTTTTCAAGAAGCCAATCCAACACGATCCTCTGATCTCCAGTATACTCATTTATACCACGGTTTCCCTCTGTAAATACTCCAATGACAAGATTCCAGAATTTCTCTCCATGAAAATTTTCAAGAATCTCTTTGGTCTGGTCTGTGAATTCACCATCATGTAGAGTAAATGCAAGCAGAACGGCATGAGGCCCAGGAGTCAGTTTTTCCCATCTGAGAATTCTCTTGGCATTGCAGATATTAATATCAACCACATGCACATTCTCCTCGTTCATAGCACCTTTGAAAGTTTTAATCCTACCACTGTCAACTTTGTAACTTCCTCCATCAAAAATCAGGCTTAGAACAGATTTTTCTGTTTCACTGAAACTCATGAGCCAAATCCTCATTTCTGTAACAATTTCACCTACGTAAGAAAAACAAAATCAATAAAGAGGCAACTGAGTGAGGCAGAGATGGTTACTGAGGCCTGTTTAATTTGTATTTTTAATATGAAAATTAAATATCTTGATCTTTAACTTGTTGATCCAGGTCTAGGGGATATGGCCAATTGACAAAATATTACAGATGATGTCATAAAACTTGACAATGTTAATCTCAATGCCTAAATTACATTTACATACACTGATGCATGATTTCCTAAAAGTGACAAAGTAAAATTGAATATATCAGTAATAAAGTCAGGACAATGGTCTCTATAAAAGAAAGTCATTTGTTTGGGTTTAACATTTGTAATGGTGGAATGAGAAAATAGATGAAGTACTATATTAATGTATGTAGCGTTTTGTTTGAAGAAATCACATCATCAACATCATCGAGGAACCAATGAATTCAATGAATGAAAAATTAAATCTCAGTTTAAAAGATATTCATTCAGGTAGTCAACCACCAATCAAACACTTTCAGGAAAAGCTGCGATCATGCACCTATGCTAGCCAAGCTTTACATTTTGGGGACCAGTGTATTTCAAGTAATCCAAGTAAAATATATATATTAACTATTAAAAATAAATTGAATAAAAACTTGAGATTGTATTTACTGAAATGTAGTCCATTTTTTAGGGCTCTGTCATAAAGCTCTTCAGCCTTGAGTTTTTCACCCTTTACTTCATGGATGAATCTCTGTATGTCACACACTATGCCATCATGCGGGCTTTTCAGCCATTTAATACAATGTTGCATCATGATTTTTAGTTTGTCCTCACACAACTTGCCTAGCTCTGATTCTGGTTGCAGCCTCAGACCTTGCATGAAATGTTGGAAGGCCAGTGGTTCAGATCTTTTGTTGTAGAGCTGGTGTTGGATATATAAACAATGAACTGCCTGTAGATATTGCTTTTCATTATAAGCCATATTAAATGCTTCTTCAAAAACTCTCTCAGCTTTGAAGCTGCCAAGTTGTCCGTAGTGCTAAATCTGCCACAGCGTTAACAAAAGATGGCTTCAGGGAAATCGCCCTATCCAGATGATCGATGCACTTATGCAGGTATTGCTGTATTTCATCAGACTCTTTAACATTAAACTTTGCTTTGCCATGCATCCTATGTTTCTTTTCCAGGAACGTTTTTTTCTTTTTGTAACACATAGCTAATTGATGGTGTATAAAAGCAGAGTTTGGGGTATCCTGCAAGGCATCTTCTAGTAGATTAATGTCAATGTCCACGTTTCCTAAGTGGCGGAAAAATTTTGCTGTGTATCTTATGACGTGTGGGTTTTCAGGGGACATCCTCAGTGCCACAATCACCTTTTTCAATGTAGTTTCGAACGTCATCCTATCATCTGTGTTATGCTGCATTCTCAAGGCTAACAACAGTGGTAGAACAGCATCACCTGGATTAAGCACTACAGCTCTTTCAAGCTGTTTTATTGTTGGCGAGTCTGAAGAGTCAGGGGTGTTTTTCGTTGTACGGTACAGTGCAATAGCATAGCCTGCATTTAAATCACTGTCATCTGGGTTCATTTCAAGGGCCTTTCTAAAGCATTCCTTTGCGGCATGTGAGTATTTGTTAGAGAATTTAAGAAAAGTCCAGCCCTTTTCTCTGAGCACCTCAACAGTAGAAGTCAATCCTTCAGAAAATTTTCTATGTATCCTCTCTAATTCGCTCAAGTAATATTCACATTTCGAGAACTCATTCATATGATAGTGCAACCAGGCAAGGTCTCCATAGGTAACAATAAGAACTGCATCACTGTCTTTGTAGTGTTCTTTTGCAAGTTCCACTGATTTCTGCAGATTTGTGAGTGCTTCCTGCTGGTTGCCATACAGATACTGAACGAATCCAAGACTGTTGTAAGCTCATGTTACTCTTGCCTCTTTACATTCCAGCTGAATCTGTTCCTCCAGACGATTCAGTACATCACAGAGAGCAAAGTCGTCTTCTTCTCTTAGAGACCAAGTAAAATGGCACTCCTGCAGAAGCAGCTTAGATTTTAAGGTACCTTCAAGACTAAAAAAAGGAAAAGCAGAAACAAATAAATACAGTTGTGTTGCAAAAACACTGCCACCTTTTTACAGGATGATTCATAAATGTCTGTTTTGCTTAGCGAGATAAGTTTTAATATTGTGTCTGAAATTATCAGTTGTGCCACCCTGATATTTGAGAACATTCAATTAGCCAGATAAACATTTTTCAATTATCTCAATATCTTTAAAAATACTATTTGTGAAAGTTGCTTATAGGAAAGGTTTCAAAAGTCATTTGGCATATATTATATGATATAGTATTTTATTTTAAATTAATACTGATTAAAACACCATTTTAACGAATTTTCTAGCTCTGTTCATTTGTGCAAACGGTTGCACTCCCTAAAATTTTGGGGGTTTGTGATACCAAAACATAAAATAATATTTGTTATTTTAATGTACTTGAATTCAATTCAAACTAAACAGGTTTTACAGAATAAGGTGACATGTCATGAATTTATAAAATAATTTTAAAAGGAAATAATTCACTTGGACAAAACATGCAATGTCATGGACCCAAGGAAAAAACTAGAGGAAAAAACAAGTATATAATGTTAAACACATAAGGCAATTTTTAATACTCATTAAAAACAAAACAAAACATAAGAATTATATAGGCCTATGTCTCTCTCTCTCTCTCTCTATATATATATACACACTATATTGCAAAAAGGATTGGGTCACTCCCTTCTAATGAACAGGTTTGACTACTTTAGTAATTTCCATGAGTATAAATCTTAATGTTTAAGCATATAATGATATTCTAGGAAATTGTGTGCTTCTAATATTATAGCAACAGTTTGGACAGG
>JAUZSZ010000201.1:66715-90858 GCA_034780575.1 Labeobarbus marequensis
TTACAGAAATGCTAATAACTTTTGATAGCATTAGCCTATTGTCATACAACTGGTCTCAAAATATTCCTTGGGTCATGTCGACAACATACATACCAACTATGCTATAATAAGCCGATCTTCCTGTCCGCCATATTGATTCATGCTGAAAACCTATTTTTTCGAACTCCTCCTAGATTGTTCGTCCAATATTCACCAAAATTGAATAGGATCATCTTCAGACCACGCCGACAAAAAGTTATAGATTTCATGTCGATAGATGAAACCGTTTTTGTAAAGTGCTGCTACAAATTTTAGGCGAAATTTGTGTGAAAATGATTCTGAGGCTGTATCTCTGCAAAGCTTTGACATAATTACAAGAAACTTTGTGTGTGTCAATGTCACCTCTCACAGAACACACAAATGATTGGGTTACAGCATCACCTGTTGGTGAAAATTGATTAAATCATATTGTATTTATGATTTTCCAACTATTTTGACTAAAAGCATCTCAAAATGGCTTAAATTACTTTTAAATTGCTTAATTAAGCATCTTGTGAGTGGTGTAATGATTCTTTTAAAAAATCAGCCTTGAAATCACAGGAATTAATAACATTTTCAAATATATTTAAATAGAAAGTGGTAATTTAAAAGAGTAAAAATATTTCACAATATTGTTGCTTTTGCTGTTACTTTTAAATCAAATAAATGCAGGTTTGGTTAGCAGAAGAGAATTCTTTGAAAAACAATCTGCTGAAAACGTTTCGACTGGTACTGTATATGTGTCAGCATGATTATTCATTGTGGATGTGTTATACTGTTGCCATATACACTTGCTGTTTAAATGAGAAACAGACAAGTGATCAGCTAGAGACAAAAACGCAGGAAAATCTGGCTACACCAGATTGGTGTAGAAATGACAAATGACATCTCCAAGGTCTTATTATCAAAAATAAAACCATTTTAACACATTTAAATATCCATCTTATATTGTAATAATACTATCGTCCTGTAAAAATAAAAAGCAGCAATTAATAATCATGATAATAATTAATAATACATAAAAGAATTAAAGAAGGCCTACTAAAATAATTCTGCTCAAAGTAGTATTTATTATATCAAAATAAAGTAAAAACAGTAATATTGTGAAATATTATTACACATTTTTTCAAAATCTCAAAAGTTTTCTAAGTTAATATATTATAAAATGTAATTTATTATTGTAAAGCAAAACATGATTTACTGCATGATTACTCAAGGTTTCAGGGTCACTTGCTCTTTCAGACATTACAATATATTTGATACTCAAGAAACAATTCTGATTATCATCAATATTGAAGACAGTTGTGCTGCTTCATATTTTATTTTTCAGGATTCTCTGATAAATAGAAAGTTCAATAAATGGCATTTGTTTGCATTTACCAAATATATTTATTAAAATTGTTAAAGCATGTATTAAATAGAAATCATTTGAAAGAAATGTCTTCACTGTTCACTCACTCATCACAATTGTTTAAGCATATCATTGTGTCAACAAAAATGTTAAGCAGTAAAAAATGTTTTTAACATCGATAATAATAAATAAAATGTTAAGCAGTAAATTGGCAAATTAGAATGATTTCCGAAGCATCGTGTATCATTGAATTTTTTTTGGAAAACAACAGATTTATAAACTATTCCAATGACGAATGTTGCGTTCTCAATTGTAAATTAAAGCGACTGTGCTGCAGGTAGCATTTACAGTTATTTGACTCTGAAAACATAGCACTGTGATAGCAAACACGTAGCTATAGCCTACGTTTATATAATTACATCATAGCCATTGTGTATTTCATTACAGTAGTAAGCAATCTCACGTTCTGACAACCATTCATAAAAAAGTTACCTGGCGAGTAACAGCGCAGATTGTACTGTCCTGTGGTGCTTTGAACCATTTCAACCTGCAGATGGCGCCGCGAGCTCATACAGCGCTCTCAAGACTATTCCGTCCATGTTTTAACCTTTTCACAGTTTATTTAAAAGAAATTTGCGCGATTTCAATAATCATGCAATAACCAGCAGCCCCTCCGTCCACCAAAAAAAAAAAAGAAAAATCTGCATACATTATACTGTACAAGGAACAGATCAATACTAGCTCACTCATACACATGACAAGCAAGCAAAATGACAAGCAATGTGTCACTATAGCCTATCAATATACAGGCAAGTATCAGCCTTAATAATTCAATAGTTCACCAAACATATTGTATTTTTGTATTTTATTAATAGGCTTATGGTCACATATGTGAGAAGATCTCTGAATACATAAGTATCTTCACAGCCTGAGTCTACATGCAGCTATGAGCATATGTACTTGGCCAAGTTGAACTTGATTGAGATGAATCTGCTTTTATGTTTCACTGTAATGACGGTCTCAGAATAATTTATTAGTTTTATGACAACGCTACCTATTAGTCAAAATTTCACAAGCAATACTCTGTTTTTTGTTTTTTTTCAACCATTTTTCCATTTAATTTTATTTAATACTTCTGTTGTTCTTACACCATTTGTCCAATCAACATACAATGTTGAAACCTGATTAAAAGATCAATGGCAAAAACGGTAGTAAAAACAAACCTTTTCTTGAATTATAAAAAATCATGGCAATTTTTAGAATTTATTGACAAGAAGTAGTAGTTATTTAAGAAATGTTTAAAATTAATTAAATCAGAATAATAAAGAGCATACATACAATTTTATAATTAATCTACAATGATTAATTTGTCATTAAGTATAGTGTGTCTGTAAAAACAAAACCAACAAAAAAGTTTGTCGACTTAAAACTTCACCTTGTAAATAAACTGCGAGTTTATGTTTTAAAGTAAAATTATTTAATAATACACAGTTTCAGATACAAAACACCTGTAACCGGCTCTGCTTAAGTGCTTTGCTGAAGCATATTGTAATATCCATGCCAGCAATTGAAGCATACGTTTGGTAAACACTCCTTTTATTAATCCAGTACATAGATGATTAATCAAAGCACAGGCAATAGAAACCAAAAACACCAAAAAACAAAACAACAACAACTAAATAGCTTAGCAAAGCCAAGACACTGATATTGAACTGGGAAAAAAATAGTATAAATACATAGAAATAACAATAAATTTACCAAACACAGGTCAGCATAATGAGCAACTGATTAAACAAATGAGAACACAGTACAAACATATATATATATATATATATATATATATATATATACAGGCACTCTAAAACATTACCAAAAAAGAAGAGAAAAAAAAGAATCGAAATAACAGTCCTACAACAGAAACAGAACATTACAGGGCCTGCCGTTTCAAAAGGTAACTATTGATGATTATAACTAATGATTATTAACTATGATATTGCATTGTGGAGCCTCAGGCTGTGCACACCAGACAGAAGGCCAAGGTAGAATCAGGAAGCCTGGATACCAATATGGATGGATACTAGGTGGCTGAAGAACCAGGGTGATACAGTGGAAATGGAGGGCCAAGTTTGAGGTAGAAGATCTACAGACCAAGGTACAGCCAGTGGGAGTGATGAAGATGATGCAGCTGGTGGCTTGCAGTACAGTAGAAACAAATGATTGGAGTGTGCAGGCGAAGTCATATGTTTTAAAGTAGAAGTTGTTGGATAATGTGTACTGTGCTCATAGTCCTAGAACACAATACATATTTCTTAATTGTAGTTTTATGCACTGTTAAGAACATTTAGAAATAATCTGCATGTGAAAAACATGCAAACCAGTATTTATAAATAACATACATTATATTTCTATAAAGATATCTTTCTCACCGATACTAGGAGCATGGGATGCTTCGATCAAGCCGCATAGATGGAGACCTGCTGTAGAGCCTTAGATGATGTAATCCAGGACATGGTTGGGTAGATGGAAGACCAGGGCAAAATCAGGAAGGCTGAAGACCAAGATATTGCCAAAGTGCTGGACAACCAGCATAATGCCACTGGACCATAGGGCCAAGGTGGAGAAGGAAGATCTGCAGACTGAGGTGTAGCCAGTGGGAATGATGAAAAAGCCGGAGCTGGTGGAATAGAGAACCCAGGTGGAGCTGAAGAATTGGAAGGTGTAGGCATAGTTCTTTGAAACTAGAAGATGGCAGATGATATGTAGTGTCTTCATAGTTCTACAATACAATAAAACAAAATTATTTTTGTTTATTGTATAGTTTTATGCAACAATTAAATATATTAATGAATAATTTGCATAGAAACAGCATTTATAAATAGTATTTAAAAGCTTTTATTAATGGTAAATATGCTTACATGAAGTCTCTGTGAAGATGTTTTTTGTTGAGTAACAATGGTAGAGAGGGATGCCTTAATGAAGTTAGATGGTTGGAGATCTCTGTTGGAGCCTGGAGCAAGTGGAATGGATAATCAGGGTGATTTCGTTGGACTGGAGGGACAAAGTGGAGATGGAAGATCTGTGGATAAGGTGGAGCCAGTGCGATTAACCAAGATGGCGGAGGTGGACAGATGTAGGAACCCAGTTGGAAGGTTTGGAGGGTGCGGGGATAGTCAATTGTTTTGAACTGTGTAACAGATGACATGTGTTTCATCATAGTCCTACAACACAATAAAAAAACATTGTTGTTTATTGTAGGTTTATGTAATGTTAAGACTGTTAACAGATAATATGCATATAAAACCATAAGCAAAAGAGTATTTATTAATAATAAAAACACACTCATTAAGTCTATATGAAGGTGATATTTTTTTGTTCCACAAGAGTTCGATACCTTGATTAAGCCAAACAGATGAGTTCCCACGGTGGAGCCAGGGACACAGAAGACCAAGACACTAAGATGGAGCTAAAGGGCTGGAAAACAACGGTGATGCTGCTGAACCAGAGGGCCAGTATCCAGCCAGAAAATGTGCTGACCGATTTGGAGCCAATGGAAATGAGGATGATGGTGAAGCAAGGGAGATGAAGGACATCAGTGAAACCGAAGGATTGGAGGCTGTAGTTATAGCCATAGTCCTGGAAGTCTATTGCGAACACAGTGGATGAAAGGCCAGGGCGGAGTGGGAAGTATGAGGGACCCCGGTGAAGCAGAGGCATGACTGGCCACAGTAGAGCCAAAGAAACGAGGAGCCAAGGTTGCCAATGGCAATGAAAATGAAACACAACTACACAGAAATTAAACAAAACTAAACAGCTTAGCAAACTATTGAGACAATAGTAATAAACTGAACAAACTAAGGAGTTGAAATACACAGGGATAAAGATGAAGTGAGATGAAGAAACTTAAACCATCAAGTTTCCAGTCCAATATTTGAGCTTTGGTTATTACGCAAAACCACACCAATAGGAATTGCCATTATGTGGTTAGGTACAACTGTGATGTACATATAAGGAACAAATGGCATATACACTTGTAAATGCAATGCAAACAAAATTATATTGCATTTACAAGTATACCTACAAAGAATTAATTTTAAAAAATGCATTGAATATACATTGTATCCACACTGAAATACAAACTGTAATAAAAATGGGTTCCTTCTGGTAGTACTGTCCTGTTGTGAACAGTTTCTGCTGTGAATGACCACAAGGAAATATGCTGTGTACCCTACAACCAGTATTCCTACAATATTCATAAAAATATAACAAATAACATTTAAAAAGGAAAAGAAAAAAAAAACTCTGGAAAATAATGGGTTGTTATTTATCAAATAGAAGATCAGTAGAATCAAAGGTGATGGATGACTTATAGTGTCCTCATTGTTATACAAAACAGTAAAACAAAATTTTGTTGTTTAATGTAGTTTTATGCAATTTTATGAAAACTAAGTTTTTTTCCTCTGTGCTGTTGCACACCAGATGGTAAGAGATGAAATGTTCTTTTTTTTTTTTTTTGAACAGGGGAAGGTCACTTTAAGCAGTTGGATGATCAGATGCTAATATTCTTGAACATAGATTGAGAAATTCAGTTTTCTCCAGATTTTGTGGCTTGTTTGTGGCTTGAGAAAGATTTCTGCTGGGGAATGTGAAAGTAATACTACAGTTTTTCGCATCTTACATTTGTTTTTTAAATCATAATTTCCAGAAATGTATAAATAAAATGAGCTCTACACAAAATTAATAATGACATTATATCATAGATAATTAAAACAGTGCTATAGGTAGAACTACATAGCTGCAAAGTATTAAGCATGAAATGTTCTGTACAATAGCAATTTTTAATAAAAAATCACACTTTATCAAATTCAGGGAAATCAAAGTATAACGTTCCTAATTTACAATGCACTTGTTTTTGGATGAAAATTTATCTAAGAAGCACTTTTATTTTTGAAAGATTTTACAAAATAGCCACTTAATGACCACTTGCTAAACAGAAAACTGCAGCAGATGGTTCTACTTACAGACTGACAAAATTTTCACTAAATGCAACTACTTTACAGCATGCACATAGCTTGTGGGATGCCGTTTCTGAATATTTGTTCCGAGCTGATTCCAATATATGTAAAACAGGACTGTTATTTAAAAACAACTAAAACAAGACTATGTAAAAATGTCAAGAAAATTAAAGTATGCAATTTGAAACCTAGAAATCTGAAGACCCAATATGATAGTCTGGTACCATCCAAATGTCAAGCCATGGCCATGCTATGAAGTCACTGCACTAATGAGTCTGAATTTGCATAATAGCCAAAACTTGCTAATTCAAGGTTTAAAAAAAAAAAAAAACAGAAAGAAAAAAAAAGAGATCTGGGTTGGCTGACACAAGTTTAAATAAAACTTTTAAGTAACCACACAAAATAAATAAGTCAATAAATAAAAATAAGAGTCAAAAGATGGGGGAAAAGAAATAACCTATTATCTTATCATTTACTGCTAAGAATGGAATGGAAATAAAAAATGACAAATTACCCATTGTTATGGTTTAAGAACAAAAGTCACGAAAATAGAAATTGTAAAATGGACAATAAGTCATTGGCATTTTTTAAACAGCTGCTGTGCAGTTTTGATAATTGCCTTTAAGTGCAGACTTATAATTCATAAATAATTGGATTGGTAAAGTCTATATATATCTATTCTATAAATATTATTTGCACTTTGTAACATGATGTCATTCACCAATTTCAGCAACATGTCCTACTCAAAATCCATGAATTATGGGGTTGATTGGCACAGCACAAAAAAAAAAACATAAGTATTTAATAATAATGATGACTGTTAATTGATTGATGATAATGATAATTGTTAATTAATAAAACAAAACATTTACATCTTTGCCAATATACATTAGGAAGTCTGAAAACACAATTGTTGATTATATTTTTTTAAAGTTATTACGGTTTCTTTATAAAACATATTTAATTTAAGCTATATTGAATATATTATAATAATTTGGTCTAATTCCAGAGATAATACATGCAAATAAACAACAACCTGCCCCTGCAGTGAGAATACATGCAGTTATTGGATCCAAAACCCGGCCAGGCTTTGGAGTGGCCTTGTGCTTGTCCTTGCCCTTGGATGCTTTGGTAACTCTAGATAACCTTGAGCCAGTCACATATCCTTAAGAGTGACAGTGACTCATTTCCAACTTGGGGAACAAGTGATAAAAAATAGCAAGTTTGGTTAAGTTGTACTTAAATAGATGTTGACAAGTTGCAGAGATGCAAACTTAATTATTGTTAACTGAGTTGACAAATATGTCATTCAGATCTGTCTCTTTACAGTTGAGCCAACAGTTAAAAGCATTTAACCCTCTATGGTATTGCAAAAAAAATCCCCATTAGGAAGAGATGTTCAGAAATGAGGTTAACAGAGCAGTTTCTGGAGCACTTCAACAGGTGCCCTCCATGTGAGGGTGACAGTGGGAAAAAGTGCTTTGGAAGGACATTCAGTTGTCATGTGACTTAAAAACAGCACCTCATTGGCTACCTTAAGGCCTACCCTTTTAAATGCCATAATGCAATATATTGTAGTTTTTTCAGAATACCAAGGAAATGAGTAGAAATTAATTGTTGCCATATGGCAACTCCGTACCATAGAGGGTTAAAAATGAAATCTGTGCCAATCAACCCCTGTGTCAGCCAACCCAGTCTCCAGAACCTTCCCTCCCCAGGGAGCCGCCTCGTCCTATGTCTTGTCTCCCTACCCACCCCCTCCCCCAATGGCCGGCGGAATGTTCATGCACATATTCTCATACATGACTTTGATCACAACAGTAAAATGAGTATTGCCTGATGAGAATTTTGCCAGAAAGTTTGCACAACATTGACACATACCTTCCATATGATGTTACATTTTCTGTGGTTGGATTTTGAACGTGTTGATTGTGTCCATGTTCTTCCATTCATTTCAGAACTGTAGATGGAGTAACAATGTCTTCATTAACATACCTAAATTTGATCACAACAGTGAAACAAGTATTGCCTGATGAAAACTATAGTAAGTTTGCACAACATTGACATGTATAACTTCCATATCTTTCGTATAAACATGGTCTATTAATGTCCCTTTCTCTGTGGTTGGACTTTGAACATGTTGATTGTATCCGTGTTCTTCCATTAATTTCAGTACTGTTGATGAAGTAAAAATGTCTTCGTTAAAGTCTCCCATGATTATTTTCTGTCCCGGATGCTTTTCCATCTCTTCAATAACATGTAATAGCTGCTGTCGAAACACGTCAGTTTTATATGAACTGGGCCTGTACAACAGCGCAGCAGTCAGATTGACATGTGGAACTGTAAAGTATAAACATTCTAAGTTCCAGCGCTCAGGAGTGAAAATATTGCACTCAATTTTCTCAGAACAATACATTCCAACTCCACCACCTCTCTGATGTTTTAATTGGGTAAAAAGAGCTGTACTGTTATCATAACATTTAGCTCTTGGGTTGTGCTTGAATGTAAATTCTGGTATTTGTGGTTCTTGTGCTTTCTCATCAGCATTTAGCCATGTTTCTGTCAAACAAATACAGTCAGCATTCATCAAAACTGTATGCGCAAGAACATCCTGAAAGTGAGCTTTTAGACTCTGTACATTAAGCAGTGCTATTTTAAATCTACCAGGTGAGTCAGTGGAACTGTCCTTTTCCAACAGAAATTTTGACATATCTTTCATAGCCAACTCAATTTTGTCATTACAAAATATGGCAGACTCTTTAAAGTCCTCAATGATTAATCCACTAAGAGATCTCACTCGGCTCAATGCAACATATGCTTGCCCTGCTGTAAATATTTTCTTAAGCGACACAACGGCTCTGTCTACTGTGAGTCCTTGCACTTTGTGAACTGTACACGCCCATGCCAATTTGAGAGGAAATTGACGTCTTATACCACCGTTTGTGACTTGATCTTCTTGTACTTCAATTACTGTTGAATTTTGGGAAAATCTCTGTCGTGTTTTAGATCTTTGCATTTTACCAACATTTGCATTATCAAACTCCACATGTATGGCTGATGGGAAATCATCATTATCGTTTTGACTTTCACTTATGTGGACAACTGTACCAAACGCTCCATTGACAAGACCGTCAGCAACATCAATATTTTTTTTTAACATAACCCTTGCTCCAATACCCAGGGAAACACATTCAGACAAAGATGAGTTGAAAACTTTAGTATGAAATCCAACTTTACGTTCCATTCGTCCAGTTTTTGAGTTTTTGACATAATCTTGAGCATGTATACTGATGGCCTCTGGGCAACATTCATGTAGTCTTTGAATGTTATATTTATCAACTTCAGCATTTGTAGCAAATATGTGAATATCATTACACTTCTCCCCTGTTTCACATTTTTTCAACATAGCAATGTCATTAGACAAAAGGGATTCCCCTTTCTTGTGTACTCTCAACCGATTTAACATTTCAGCAAAACTTGGATCTTGTTGTCGAACAACTTTATTTAATTCGGCAAGTTCAAAGTTATTCTCCCACAGGTTCACTCCTTTTGTATCAGCATAAAGAGCAGTTCCTTTTACAGGAGGAAGTTGATAGAAATCCCCAACACAAAGAATACTGACTTTTCCAAAGAGTGAATAGTCACCAGTTTGTTTTATCTGTCGCAGTCTTCCATGAATGTATGACAAAAGACGATGGTCAACCATGGACACTTCATCAATAATCATTATTTGCAAAGAACCCAATTTTGTGCGTAATGAGTTTATTTTGTCATCACTAAGAGGTTGATATGGCAGTCTGACATTTGCACCAATTCCAAGGCTATAATGCAGAGTGGATCCTCCGATTCCAAAACTTGCCACACCGGTCGAAGCGGTTAAAAGTACAGTAATGTCATCAGGATTCTCAGAAAGCTGAGACAACAGTCTGCAAGATTCATATTGTATTGCTTTAATTAGATGACTTTTTCCTGTGCCTGCTCCACCAGTAAGAAATAATCGAAACGGTTCAGGATTTTGTCCAAGTACTTTCTGTAGACACCACTTTCGCACTTTATAGAACACAGCAGATTGTTCCTCGTTTAACGACCTTAGTAATTGCAACGCCTCATCTCTAGGCAATGTAGTGTGGTTTGTTTCAATGGTACACACAGTTTGAGGGTTAGCTGCAAGATCTGGAATAAGTTCTTGACTCTCATCTTCATCAAGCAGTAGTTTGTCCTTCATCAGTTCTATGCATTCATCACGCTGTTTCTCAGTTTCAGGACATATCTGGGCCCAGGCATCTTCTAAATCAATATCTTGCTCCAAAAGCTGTTTAGCTTGTTCTATTTTATCACTTTCCCTTTCAAACAATGCTCTGTTGTCATCAACAATTGATTTGACTTGTTTCAGTTCACAACCAATTTTTATGACACCACTGTTGTAAAACTCTTCATATGTGTTATACTTGCTAGGCTTCAGATCAGAGTCATCATAATGTGGTAAGAAAAGCTGCAACAATGAATGATAATATTTTTCTGGATCTTTTGTGGGAGAGAACCTTGGATATCGGACTACTGCAGGTTCAGTCCGTGTCCTCCGTTTTACATGGCCATTGTTGTTATTGAGTTTAATTATTTCATTTTCTGCTGTTTTGTTTTGTGAGGAAACCTCTGATTTTGTCAGAACTCTGTACTCAGAACAAAAACTAGCGAGACATAGCTTTTCTAGTGGTTCTTTCTCTGGTCTGTTCTTGTACCTGTCAATGACACTTGTCATCCAAAAATTGCTTTCATCATCACACTGGTCATTTTCCACTTTATTTTGAAGCACATGCAAAGGCAAACTCATCTTCACAGGATTTTGTCCTATGGGGATAAATTGTACTTTACGGGAACATTCCTTCAAATGCATGCCTGTCAGCCTGTACACTGCCTCTTGAGCAGAAATTTCTCGGTTGTGCAGATAGATACTTCCCAATTGTTTTAATGATGCTTTAGCTTCAAGATTTCCATTCATTGCTTCGTTTTGTGCACGTTGAAGCAGAAGTCCCATTTCTTGTTCTGCTTTTGTGATGTAACTTAGTATATAGACCACTACAGAAAAAGCATCTGTGACATACTGAATGTCCATATTTCCTTGCCAAGCACGCAGCAGATCTCTGTTGTACTGATTTACCCAAACATCTTTTGGATTTCTTTTCAAGACAATGCTTTTCTTTTTGGAACATTCGTTGTATGCTTTTTCAAACGTAGTTTGATTAATCCCAATAGATGAAAAAAAGGCATCAACAGAATCAAAATTCACATCAGAATTTAAAGCAGCTTTGACTTTCTTTATAATTTCACCTCCTGTGGTACCTTCATCCTTGCCTTTCGACTCATCTGCATTTCTTTCTCTTGTAATGAAGGTTCGACTAGATGGCGGTCTTGGAAAATTAAATCGACAAACTGTATTTTTCTTCCGGCAAGTTTTTGAATGTCGTGTACTGTGCTTCTGAACACTGTTTACTGTCTCATAAAGTACCGTATCATTTTCTGGTGGTGTCTCACAAGTGATGTAAGTGTCAATAAAATCAGCAACCACTGCATCATTGTCTGCATCATGATCATTGAGCTTCGGAGCATCTTCCACCCAAAACAGACAGTGAACATGAGGAGAACCACGTTGTTGGAATTCAACACGATAAAAGTAGTCTTTTATCTTGCCAATAGGCTTTGCTGGTGACATTATGACATCTTTTAGAAAACAATGCCATCTGTGATCAAACATCCTAGCTGCAGTGACAGGATTTCGTCTTATTAGTCCACATTTTTCAGACCAGTCAAGCTCATCAACATTTATTTGTTTCCCCTCTTGCTTAATGATGGTGTTCAGCATTTCAGGCCATCTCATATCAGCAGAACTGAAAGATGCAAAAAAAGTCGGTATGCCTAGTTGTCTAATAAGAGCAAACAGATCTTTTTGTGTAGACATCCAATATGGAGGGGTCCCTCTTACCGGTCTTAAGAACTTATATCCTTCATCATAATTTAGTATTCTTTGCAAAGAATCCGAGTTTGTTAGCATATCTGGTGTGATCTTTAGGCAGTTTTTCTCAGAACCTTTCCTCAGTGCGATTGAGACATTGGATACAATTTGATCAACTTCTGATATATATTGCGCATAAAAAAGGAAGTCTGTGCTCTGTGCAAAACGTCCGTCTGCATTTAGTATTCTTGCTTTCAGGTATCGTGACAATGTGATTTTTTCCTCTCTTTCATCATGAAATGTCGGACCAGCAGTAGGATAGAGAACAGGGAAACACTTTGCCTCATTGGATTTATCAGACAGCAGCCTAATCGGACTGTTACCTTCAGCTGGCGCTACGTTTAGTACATCCTGAAAATGTTGATCAATTATTTCTGAACCCAGGTCAACAGGTTGCAGTGATGTGTCTGACAAAAGACCACTTTGTTCTTTAATATATGTTATATCTTCCTCTTGGTCATCTGCAGCTTCTTTCTCATCCTCATTTTTATCTGTTACATCTTCTTCCTCCATTTCAAAATCATCAGCATCGTTCTCTACTTCATCAGCTGCATTCAAAGAGTTTACCCACTGCTCATTAAACTCCACATCATTATACCACTTATTATGTCTCACCAAATAAGACAGCGCATGTCTGACACGATCAGTGCTGACACATTTATATTCATAGTGGCCCTTATATGTTAATTTTCGTTTCAGTTTTATTCTTATCATGTGGTCATCACATTCATTACGTGGAAGAATATTTGAGACATCTGTGATATTAACAGGGACCGAGACAACCGGGCCGTGGCAGCCTTTCTGATTTCCACGAGGAAGACAAAGCAACTTCATAAAAGGAATATTGCGTGCAATAAGATGTTCTTCCAATGAGTTTAGACCTTTTAGTTCTTTGGGAATGTCCACCAAATGCATGTTGTTTGCAACACTCTCTTCAGGCAATTTTCCACCAAGAATTTTACGATGGCATGTGTAGCAAATCCACAATTTACGAGCTTGATTACCTGATAAATGGCATCTGTTCTCACATTCAGTGTTGCATATGTGTAAATACTTTTCTGTGATGCATCTTTCAGCCAAATCTGTGATTTGTTGACCTCTGATTTCATAGCAATCTCTTTTACATTCAATAACCTGTTTTCTGAACAACAAACGATGACAAACACAGCAAACAAATTCTGGACCTGTACTGACTTCTTGATGGAACTGATTAATAGTGAAATCGATATCTTTCTGTCTGTCTCTTTGTTTTGCAGTAATTTCAGATATTTTTTGTATTACACTCATTCTAAAGTTTGCATTGCCATGGTATTTCCTTTTAGAGTATTCACGTACACTTGCTTTAAATGTGGGGTTTTCCCGGTATTTATTCTTTGATTTTTCACGTTTTGAATGCTGTACATTAATATTTTTCTCATATTTATCTCGAAGATTTTCAAGTTTTTTCTGCTTAAAATCACTATCTTTACAGTATTTCGTTCTAATGTTCTCAATCTTTTTCTGCCGGTAATCACTGTCTTTGCAGTATTTCGTTCTAATGTTCTCAATCTTTTTCTGCCGGTAATCACTGTCTTTGCAGTATTTCTTTCTAATGTTCTCAATCTTTTTCTGGCGGTAATCACTGTCTTTGCAGTATTTCGTTCTAATGTTCTCAATCTTTTTATTCCTGTAATGACTGTCTTCACAATATTTTGATCTTAAGCAGTCTATTTTTTTCTGTCTGAAATCAGAGTCGCTGTGGTATCGCTCACGTTCTCTTTTACATTTAGAATCCTCAGCTGTGTCATCTAATTTCCTTTTTCGCAGATTGCGTCTTGTGCTCTGATCGTCCACTTCAACGTTACATGCTTCTGCACAGACATTTTCTTGATTTTTATGTTTAACACACGTAACAACTTCATAGTGATTTCCATTGCAGTGCTTCAAATAGATTGCATTATCTGTAAATAACTGTTCGGTAGGGACGTGTGCATTCCATCTGTCATCATTAAAGGTCAATACATTTATTTTTAAAAGGTCAGCAGCACAAAATAATTCCACATGACTGCCCCACGTTCCAGAAAAATACATTTTAGACTGTGTCACATAATCTTTCACTGATCTGTACTCTTCTCTTAGATATCTCACAAATTTAGAACTGTTAGCTTCAAGATGTTTCACAATTGCACGTCTGATTATCAGGTGTTTCTCTTCATTTCCGCATACTGCATGTGCTATTGATCTAAACAAGCAATTACCATCTCCTTTAATGCATTTTGTTTTGCACGGTACTCCTAAAGAAGAAAGATTTTTGTCCAGAACACCAACGCTTTCATTAGTCAGTCGTAAACGTGCACACAGAGCATCCTTATCTGCTGAATTTAAAGGTTTGAAACTGAATTCAGTTTGTACTGTATCTCCTATAATCACATCATGATCCATTGATAAATTCAAATCTTTGAAACTCGAGTCAGTTTTCACTGGGTCTACAATAATGAGGTCATCATCATGCAACTCGCTGAAGTCTGCAAGTTTGGAGTCGGTTTGCACTCGTCTCTTTTTCTTACTTGAATCCAAGCGTGTCTGATCCAGTGTGTGTGCACTTTCTCGCTCGTCTCCACGTCTGCATTTACCACGGTCTTTGATACACTTACTGTGCTCCGCTGTGCTTGTAGGTAAATCATGTGCAACACTTCCTACTCTCTCTTTACCATACTCTCGAAGACACTCCCGGTTCTCCATTGTGCTTCGGGGTGAAACGTGACTGGCACTGCCTTCCTGACCAGACTCAGGACTCGTCTCAACAGTTGTGGTCTTACCGATTACCGTTGCTTTCACAGACGTCACTTCAAAAGCTGTTCCCTGGGCATTCAGTGACATGGCAAGCTGAGCAACATGATTAAACAACATGTGTGTGTCTTCACAATATACCACAATGCTTCTTCCATTACCTTCAGGCATACCTTTACGGTTACGTGAATGGGGATCGACTACAGCAAATGTTGACCCTGCCTTCATGACTGCACAAATGTACTTTTTAATGTTTAACAAACATGCATCACACTGAAGCAGAGCCCTCTGAAGAGCTTCCTCTATAGTCATGGACACATCTCGCAATGATTCATCATAGACATCAACACCAAAAACACCTGAGAAAGATTCTCCATGCTTTATTAAGAATGTTGTGTTTTCAAGGGTGTGTAGTCGTGGCAGTTCTGCAACAGAAACATGACCCAGCCCTGTTCGATCTTTGATATTCCCCTGCAGTCGCATCAATGTGTACAGCTCATCTCCATGGAACAGCACAGCATTCAGGTCCTCTGTTGTCCACATCAACACATCCTTCTGCACACCCATCATGACTGCTGTGAGACTGTTCACCGCACACTGACGGTTTCTGTTCCAACCAAATCGTGCATCACCCTGATGGAAAGAACCACGTACAACTTTCTGTGGGAAATAATCAGAGTTGTTGACAAGTGAATCTCTGGTAACATCACTCCAGCTTTTCTGAGATATTGGTACACTTGTGGTAGCACTTGCGGCACACTTGGGAACACTTGTGGCACACTTTGGAACACACTTTGGAACACACTTTGGAACACTTGTGGCACACTTTGGAACACACTGTGAAACATTTTCAGGAGCCTTACGGCTATTCAAACAGTTCTTTATGTCAGCAGTTCTCATGTCAGCAGTTCTCATGTCAGCAGTTCTCATGTCGGCATTTTTTATGTCATCGCTCTGTGTGTCAGAGCTGTGGGGAGCTGCCTTTTTTTCAAGAGGAGACATAACCTCTGGCAAGTCCATGAAGGAGCCGAGCGTGTAACGCTCAGCATTCCTCCTCTTGGCTGCCTGGGAGCGTCGAAAACTCTTTCCACGAGGCATCTGCAATTACATAAAAACACAAGAGAGAAACAAGTTTAGTGCACTGCCATTTCCTTTTTCTAACTAGCCTGTAATGTTTTACATAGAACATTCATCATAACAAGTAATTGATTATCAGTTTGTACTTCCCTTTTTACTAAAAACCTTTCCTGCACAAATTACAAAAGTTTGCACGCCCAAAAATAAACTGATGCTCATATCGTTTCTTATAGGTAATTACAGGTTTCTTATAGGGGGTCTTTACTTTATATAATTAGCAGAGCATATAGTCAACATAACTACTTAGTTTCTTTCATTCATGAACACGTGGGTTAACAACGCTATTTTACAACTTTAAAACAATCATACTAAAATTTGTGTGTAGAAAGTTATTACATAGCATTATTCTGTATGCTGCATTAGTAACTACCAGACACATAGCACATTGATATTAAAATATCAGATTAAAGCTTGTATAACCTGTTCTAAATTACTTGCAAGCAATTTTGCAAATACATGACATGGTGGAGAAAACGTTACTGTTACCACAAATGAACCTTTTTCTGTTTATTCTGTTTATTTTAGCCTGTGACAATACAGTCTCTGAGGCATGAAACAAACCTATAATTTACCGTAAATAAAAAAATAAAATATAAACAAGAGTTTAAACAATACTACTAAGACTTTTGTCAGTAAACATGTCTAGACACTTGCTCATCTGTCTAATAAAACAGATAGGCCTAGTTTTACAAACTACATTTATACTTTGCCTTAAATGAACTAATGCCTAATCCTAAATTTTAGGTAGGTCTCATAAACATACCTTAGAAAAAGCATGACTGGTGTGCACGTTCAGACCAAACAATGGACAAAAGTATGTTAAGATATTACAGTCCAAATTGCTTTCTTTTAAAACAATTCTAACAGTGTAATTCTAGGACTAACTTAAGCTTTATCTGTGAAACAGGGCATAACATATCAAGTAATTTTAAGACTTAGATTGGTTTTGGATATTTTAATCTAAAAATGTTACATATTTCTATTCATTTATTTCATATTTAACTATGAGATAAATAAATAGAAAATACACTAACTGTTAGGGATGTAACAATTAACTGCGAACCAGTTAAAAACAGATTCATATGTGACAATTCAAATCAGTCGAGATGCTAAACAAATCACGACTCAATTAGTGATAGTACTTTATATTAATGGTTTAGATGGTATTTTTTCTTTTCATCTTGCCTGAGTATAATGCATATTAAAGTTCATCAGTGCAGCACCGCTTCATTTACAGTGGAAACAAAAGAAACACTTAAAGACTGCTCATGTTCCATGCATGCAGCATCGTTGTTTGAATCCTGATTTAAATGCAGTGGTTGCCTCTAATTTTAAATGGAAAGAGCACAGACAAAGCCTTATTTGGTTTATACGAAGAGATTTATTTTGTGTGTTACTTATTGGATTAAGCGTGTTCTAAAATTTCAATTTAGTTTTGTTATTTACATTTATGTTTACATTTTATTTACAAGAGGACGTTATTCAAAGCAACTTACAAATATGGACAATAAAAGTAATCAAAACCAACAAGAGAGCAATAATATGCGAGTGCTATATTAGTATATTATTAGTATTATATTTTAATTTCACAAAGAAACATACTGCATTTTGTTCGCACAATAATAAAAGGATACATATAATTTAAATTTGTCTTAGATCTCATTTTGCTAAAAAAAAGACAAAATAGTTGCGAATCTACTCGTGAACTTAAAATCGTGAATCATATTGAATCGTGAATTGAGAGTATCGTTACATCCCTACTAACTGTAACAAAAAAAGCCACCATAAATAACATGCATTTCAAGTCAATCTGACTGAACTGCTATTTACTGAACGCTGCGTCAAATTTGACTTACCTCAGAACTGCTCCATTCATTCCCCATTTAACATAAAAACAAACAAACAAACAACAAACATAAGTTAGTCAATAGTGCTGCATTCCACTACATGATACTTTTTGCACATTGAAGTAAGCTAGACTAATATCAGATTATTATATAAAGATATGACATTAGATTACAAGCCATGACTTCTGTTACTAAATGACATGAATTGAATTCTTAACTACATTGTAAGGTACAGAAAATGCTGTATTACAGTTACTACAAAAACAAACCTATTTCTGATTATGCTGTTAGCCACTTGACATTGTAATGTTGTGTCTGACGCTTGGCACAAACATGTTCACAATAAATCACAAAAACTAGACATTCAGGCAGCAAGACTAACCATGTTAAGCTAACAACGATTCGTTTTCTGTTCAATAAACGTATCTAAACAGTTTCTAATGAACCCGTCTAATGAAATATAGGTTCTGTTTCACAACCAAAGCTTACATTTTGCCTTAACTAAACTAAGGTCAAATACTGACTTTTTAAATTTACTATGGTACTGTGCAAGTCTTAGTGATCATATATAAGAAACATCTCAACAGTATTGCATTTACTTAACAGTATGTTGCATGTCAAATTGGACTTACCTCAGCACTGCTGCACTCGTTCCCCATTTCACATAAAAAGACAAGAAACATAAATTAGTCAACAGTGTTGCATTCCATTGAAACACAATTAAATGCATCTGAGATTCCCTTAACAGATCTGATTTAAATGTGTAGCACCGATTTTATCAAGCAAATTTATTGTCATTGTCCAAAAGTCTTGTTTAGTGGACAGGCGCCTACTGATATGTGTGACATATGGTTTGAATAGAATAAACAAATACAGAATTACAAATAATGTTTTATAAAACTTGCTGTAAAGCAACAAAGCAATACAGATTAATTTAACAGTTAATTATACTTCAATTCAAAAAGCAGCATTACAATAAACATGTTACCATGGTTACTTTACTTTAACACACTTGTGATATTTGAATGGTCAAGCAGCTAGCTGTCTGATGAATGAAGACATTTCAATCGGTAAATTGAGCATACTATGGACAAAACCAAAAGACATGAACATCAAAAGTATCACCCGCAATATGACGAATAATAAACTTGCACGAAAGTATTACAAACGGCACAAGAAGCTACAAAACTCGCCAGATACAACAGTGAAAAAACGGACCTGCACGGAAACAATTTACTGAACTTCAGTTTTTATACAGCGTATTTTTCAACGACGAACCGGTCAATTTTCCATGAATGTGTAATATCAAGCAGCATAACGATGCGTTTTGTATCTAAAAATAGCTTTAAGTGAATGAGACTGAAAGCCAAACACATTAGCGGCCACTTACATGAAAGAAATGCGGTGGAGTTCATTTTCTAAAAGTAATCAAAAGATACAACAACTGCATAAAACGGTCTTGATGAAACTGACAGATTAAAAGCACAAAACCGACTATATTTACACGCGAATCACGAAACACAGGCTAACGTAACAATGTCTTAATGTCACCCACACTGAACCTAAGCACAACAAAACTATCCACATTTCCTGTTGTGTTTTGTGAACTATGACTTCTAAAAATGGCACAAATATAACATTACATATTTTGTCCACGTGCTGCTTCACACTGATCGAGGCTAGCACATGAACTAGCACAAGACCACACAGCGATGGCAGAGTAAGAAACAGTAGGTCTGTTATTCATTCAAAAACAACGTCTACTTGTCAAAAATAACCATAGAAACAGATAAACTAACATCAAATTACTTTAAACATTATTATAAATATTATGGATGACCAAGAATAAAGAAGTGATTAAGCAGATTAAAGACGAAGCACGAGGACAGCTTTCTTACCGTCAAAGGTACAGCACAAAATGGCGTCGCCCGAAAGTGACGTCACTTAAAGCGCCACTCGATTTGTATTCCTCAACCAATCAAACGGATCTGTAAGACGGACAAGCTATTGCAATATGCAGATAAAATAATATAATCTATAATGTGTTGAATCAAACTATTTTGTACCACATCAATATAATTGTCTTACCAAGGCTCTCTAGGATTTTTATGCAAAAATATAGGTGTTTGCTTGTTTGTTTGTTTTTCTTCAGATTCAAGGTGGAAGAGGTATGAAGCCTATTTAAAAAGAAAATAAAATATTGATACATATATGAAAAATAATATTTCTTTGTACAGAAATTTGTCAACTTCCTCAAGAATGTTCTTAGTTTTAGCATTTTGATTTTCTTCAATACTCTCCAAAATGCAATTTACATCAACTAACTTTTCATCTTTTGTTTGTTGGTTGGTTTGTTTATTCTTTTTGTTTTGTTTTACTGTTTAAATATGTTACAGACTGGGAAGACTGTAAACAGTAGCTCAATGAGACAGACTTTTAATACACATTCAAAATTTGAAACTTTGAACCACAAAATGATTCATAAACATGTTCGAAAAAATAATATGATAGCCAACACACTGTATAGGTTCTTATAGGAAATCACAATAAATTACTACAATAAATAAACGAATAATGTATGAAACCTTAACCATATTTACAGAAAAAAAATTGTTATACGAATAAAAAAAAAAAATATATATAGCCCTTTGGATAAGATAATATGAAAATGTTCTGGTATTAAGTAAATGGTGCTATCTGTACTGTTATAATTTCCTTAAAGTCATAAATCAATAAGAAAGCATATAATAGCCTATTGATTTTTTCGTTTCACTTTTCTCCTTGATATTAAATGCCATATTTAAGAACAGCGTATATTTCAAGACGAGGCATGTATTGATGTGTTGTTTTTGTTATTATACGGTTTTATCTGTATTGCTCAAAATAATTTTCCCTCAAATTGGACAAATCAAGTGTAGGCTATGATACCATATAATATGATATGACATGATATTTGGTAATATTACTCACGAAAAACAATTCTATGTTCCCTACCTAAATCTCTTTCCCAGCGTCTTAATAACCCAAGTATTTCCAGTCAATACAAATGATTATTTTAAGTAGCCTATTCTGTTTCTACAAAATAACATTGCAACTAAAAAATGCAAGTGATTGCGCTGGTGCCTCCGCTCTCCGCACAATAGATATACATTATTATATGCTTCAACCGTTCCAGTAGGCCTATATCTATATATTTTATTTCAGGCAAGTCGTGATTATTTGACAAAGCTAAATTCATACAACATAGCCTATATGACCAGCTTACTGTCTGCCACTGACCGCTTTCATTACTTATAGCCTACATGGTACAAACGTTTTTTCTAAATAAAACTTAATGGGGGGAAAAACCCCGAATCGAAATATAATCATTTTGCTACTGCAAAACTGAACTATTTCAATATAGTCTATGGCTTTGCCTGTATGCACCGTCTGTGTCTCGGAAAAATAATTATAGGCTATCACTTTTTTTTTTTTTAAATGAACTTTAATTTTCTATTACAGATACAATTGTTTAAAATACTTTGATATGATAAAACAATAAGAAAGCATATAATAGACTATTGATCATGTTTTTTTTTTTTTCGTTTCCCTTTTCTACTTGATATTAAATGCCATATTTAAGAACAGCGTATATTTCTTAAATTAAATCTGATGTCCTTTATTGCAATAAAACAAGACAATACAAAAAGTATTCGATGAAAAACGAAACTTTTATTGAACATATTCAAAATCAGCAGAAACAAGCTGTTTCTTTGACAAATAGGCAAACCATATCTTCTAAACGGAACTGAACTCGGAACTCTTCTTCAAACAACCGAACGAGAAGACCCCGCCTCCGCGCTTTCTCCGTCACCTTGCTGGGCTTCGTCTGCATCGGCGTCCCCCTGCTGCTCCGCGCCGACATCCCGCCCGGCGTCCGCTGGCTGCACCGACAAAAGGAAGCCGTCCACGTTGACTTTCAGGTCAAGGGCCGGACACTGCAGAAAATGATCCTCGATCGCCTCCGCGTCGTGAAACATGCTGCTGAGGCCGGCGTCGCGCAGGTAGCTAGACAGCGCCGAGCTGGACAGCTGCACGGTTTCCTCGCCGTTGTCGGTGCAGACCGTGGCTTTGCCTCCGAAGGTGGCGGAGAAAGACCGCGCCAGCTGCTTCAGTCTGCAGCCCTCACACCTGTGAGTCTTGCACTTTTCCGCAAACTCCTTCTGGTTGTAGTGGCAGCGGGAACACCGGCGTTGAATGGTGACTTCTATGCCCTTTACGGTGGCGCTTAAAAGCACCGTTGATCTGTCTTCTTCCACGACCATAGCTCCCTCCGCCACCTCCAAGTCCGCGATCTGCTCGATGCTGCTGGACGGAGCGGTACAGAGGCAGATGCACCCGTCTCTCTCTCTCGTAGACAGGTTCTTAAACACGTAGGACCCGCCGGCCTCAGCAGCGTTGACGAAGCTGTCCCACAGAGTCAGCTTTATCTCGCCCGTGCCGTCCAAGACGTGAACCTCTTTGAGCTCGCAGTCCGAGCCGCTGACCGTGACCACCCTGCTGACGGAACCCTGCCGCGCCACCTTTGCTCGGAGCTCGCCCACCTAAAAAAAAAAAAAAAAAAAGCACAAATAGACATTAGTTCGCTATCGATTTGGGCCATAAACAGATCAGAGGCGCGGAGATGCACGGCTCTAAAACGTCAGCTCTGCGACTCGCACCTTCTGCCTCGGCCCGAGCACCTTCACCTCCGCCACAGTCAGTCTTTTGCAGCTGGTCGGAGCGCAGCGCAGAAACGGCAGCCTGGTCACCTCCACGCCTGTCCCACGAGAGCACACCACGTCATAGCCGTCCGGATCAGAGAAGCCTAAGGAAGAAACGAAAAACAGAAATCACGTCAGTCTCAGTAACGAGTGGCCATACAAGTTTTAGACCGCTTGATCTGGACAAACAATTAGTATGCTTACTTATGCCACGCCTGACGTTCCGCAGCCGCACCGGGTTCCCGTTCTTTTCAGCTTGAGCGAAGACGGCTTGCTTTTCCATAGCGAAAACGACCACCCTGTGGTACTCCTGCCTGGCGCTCTGCAGAACCGCGGTGAAGAAGGGAGAACTGTTCCGAGACTGCTTTCTGGGCGACACGTCAAACAGGAAGCCCTCCACCGCGTCTTCGCCTTCTTTCCGTGCTTTAGCAGGACTGCTCATCCTTCCCTTCTGGTCACGACCTCACGCACAATCAGTGTTGTCCTGGAACTCGGAATTGGCTCGCGCGGGCAAATGACAGCAGTGGCCGCAGTAACGCTATTTCTATCTCTCGTATGCAAATTATTCAGGACCGAGGGAGTTGGCTTCCGATTGGCTGAAGTGGGACGGGCCAGCATAACCGCTTTCATCATTCCAAGCCCTTAACAACACTTCATTACAAACGAACCCTTTTGCCTTCAAATCTTCAACTGTCATGCAGAAATAAAATAAATTCATTAATAAATAAATAAAATATCTGCAGTAGCCAACTCACGATCTGTTCCCCATAACTCAGAAGAAACGGACTGAACTCAGCCTTTTCACGTGCCTCGACTTCAGCGGTCTGCCCCAGTATCTAGAAAAGTTTACAATCAGCTAAAACTGCCATAACTCACATAATAGCCAACATAGAAATATGGAGCAAGACGAGGCATGTATTGATGTGTTGTTTTTGTTATTATACGGTTTTATCTGTATTGCTCAAAATAATTTTCCCTCAAATTGGACAAATCAAGTGTAGGCTATGATACCATATAATATGATATGACATGATATTTGGTAATATTACTCACGAAAAACAATTCTATGTTCCCTACCTAAATCTCTTTCCCAGCGTCTTAATAACCCAAGTATTTCCAGTCAATACAAATGATTATTTTAAGTAGCCTATTCTGTTTCTACAAAATAACATTGCAACTAAAAAATGCAAGTGATTGCGCTGGTGCCTCCGCTCTCCGCACAATAGATATACATTATTATATGCTTCAACCGTTCCA